>JBBBDQ010001716.1:1622500-1630000 GCA_037127315.1 Ascarosepion bandense | reverse complement strand
CAGAGTTCTCCTGAATATGTGCGTTCAAAACAGATCCTTTAATGGGGGAAATGAATCGTACCACACCATATATACTTTACTAAAATTTACTTACTCTGACACAAATAAAAAAATAACAAAGTAAGTTCTGGTATGCGGCCTTGTTGGCCGGAGAGAAAAGCTTGCTATATCGTCATGATAGATAACTGTAGGTAGGTTGTATATATTGAAAATAAGGAAATGTATTTGTATGTGTGCGGCTCAGTGTGTATATATATCTGTGTGTGCTTGAGTGAGGGGGTATTCTTATTAATGTGTGTCCGTATTGAATTGGTGCTAATGAACAGGTGTTTGTACAGAGCGAGATTGAGAAATAGTGCGTGTTACTGTGGTGGTCGGGAAAACAAAGAAAACAACTCAGTGTGTCTGTGTGCATATGTGTAGAACACGCTCACAAACATAAAAACACATATACACGCATGCACACACACACATACATACATATATATACAAACACACACACGTACATAAACTGGTAATTCTTCATTGTAGGTCCGTCTGCCACGTCTTTTTCGACCTACTGCGTGGAGTTAGTTATTAGTAGCACTGGTATGCTAAAGAAAGAAGTGTTCCTTACGAGTCACAAAACCTCTTACTGTTGACTATAACAGCAGAAGCTGGTATCGCACTATTGAACGACTTATTCGTTATATACAGTAAAGTCTTGTTGTCCTCGGTAAGGCATTTTACTAGAGGTTTTATTATTCATAATTAACTTTTTTTGCCATTTGTTTCAGTACAGATATTTGTTGAGAAAATAATTTCTAATAAAGAATTTACTGTTAAATGCATGCTTGGACGAATACCTATATTATATTTGAAAATGTTTGTTAAAGAAACTCAGAGATGGTAATTTTGAATTGATTACAAGATATCAAACCTTTGAGTGTCCCGACCACGGGAATTTAAGCGTTATACTAGATTGGCATCTAGGTCTCACACTTTAACCACTAAAATATTTAAATGTAACCGTCACTTCTACTCCAACAGTTTCTTTTTTCACACTTTCCGCCTGTGGAATTCGCTTTCGTTTACTTGCTTCTCTGATAGCTACAATTTCCCAAAAATTAAATACTAAGTTCATTGCCATCTTCTATCTTCTTGAACCCCATTCATCTTTTATCCTTTCTTCAATACCCTCTGTAACCAGTCTTTTCTCTCGCCATGCACATTTTATGTTCAATGTTGCTTTTCTTCTAGAGCAGTTACCAACCAAGGCTATTTTACTATTTAACCCATTAGTGGAGGAAGGAGATATCGATTCATATATTTTCCAAGACTATTTCTTCGAAAGTGACTGCAAAAAATGTCGACTTGAATTTGAACCTATCTCACAGATTTCTCGTTTCCAGTCGCTATCCATTATAAATAGGAGTAAAGAAACATTTTTTCTTTTTAAAAAAATCACCTATCAGTTTATGTTAAGTTAACCAAATATTAAGAATTTTTTAATCGTTCATTCACAGAGTCAGTCTTCGGTTTTATCTTGATGCTTACACACACACACACACACACACACACACACACACACACACACACACACAAAAAAAAAAAAAAAAAAAAAACAAAACAAAAAAAACAAAAACAAACACACACATATAAAAATTCTAAAAAAAATTCAGATATCAATAAAATATATTAATAAAAAGATAATATGAATAAAAAAAAAACTTTTCATTAGCAACGTGTTTCATCTTTCGTTCCTCGCTTTGATAAGGAAAACTTTTTCATTTTGACTTTATCTGCACACTCACACACAAACACAGGCGCCCACCCTTATCTATCTATCTATCTATCTATCTATCTATATTTCTTAGATGAGGTGTTGCAATAATTTACACTATTTACATGGTTCGGATTGTTGTCGTCATATTTGTTGCCATATTCACCTTCAATATCTGTCTATTTTTTTAAAATGCGGCATTGTAATTATTTACACTATTTACATTGTTTGAACTGTTGTCCTCATCTTTTTGCCATATCCACATTCAATATCTGTCTATATTTCTATGATGAGGTATTGTAATTATTTACAGTATTTACATTATGTGGACTATTGTCTTCATCTTTGTTGCCATATTCACCTTTAATATCCGTCTATATTTCTGTACAGGATGTGCGTTGGGGTACAGTGGATATCGGCTCGGAACGAGAAACCGGGGAGCCGAGTTCGAATTCCAGTTGAATCCATTGTATTCACTTACGCGCAAATACCCTTGGGAAAGGTATTAATCCGTCTCTTCCTTCCAGGTATGGGTTAAATAGTAGGACAGATTGGGTTCTATAGCCTTGGTCGGCAACCAGTCTACCGCAGAAAGCAATGGCAACCTACTGCAGGATAATCTTCTACCCAGTCAGTCATGTCTCTTTCGAGACATGATCGCCTAAGCGTGTATCACGTATGGCACTTTAACTGACTGACTATATTTCTGTGATGAGGTATTGTAATTATTTACATTATTTACATTGTTCTGATTGTTGTCCTGATTATTGTTACCATATTCATCTTCAGTATCTGTCTACTTTTTTTTAATGAGGTATTGTAATTATTTACACGATTTACATTGTTCGGACTGTTGACCACATATTTGTTGCCATATTCACCTTCAATATTTGTCTATATTTCGGAGATGAGGTATTGCAATTATTTATACTATTTACATTGGTCGGACTGATGTCCTCATCTTTGTTGCCATATTCACGACTTTTCGACCAACACTTTTACAATGCTTTTGGACACATGACCCAGTGGATTTCACTGCCCGACGAGGTGCTAATAAGTTAGCACCGGAACACAACGGCTCTTTTGTTGCCGCAAACTATGTTTTTATTAGTATTACTATATATAATGCTCTATTAAGTATCGAGCACTTTTAATGGAGTAAATCACTACAAACAGTTGAATGCCTACCCATTAGTTTGTACTACTTCTAATATATATATATATATATATATATATATATATATATATATATATACATGGAAATTAAATTAAAATTGAAATATAGAGAAGACCCTGACTGGAGCATAGTGAAAATAGCCAAACCATACAACGGTGACAATGTATGCAGATGAGCTATTATGTTGTTGCCAGAAAGAAAAAAATTACTAAATGAAAGATCATAAATTATGTCCAAATGTAGTCATACCCATAAATACTTACTAGGATCATACAAACATGGATGAAAATGTTCTAAGATTCTTAAATTCCCTAATTTTGAAAATTTTTCGGTTGTTTGAAAATTCCCGTCAAGAATTCGTAAAAAGTCCTTGTTTGAGTGTTTGAAAAACGGTAAAATTATTGTAAATCGCCTAAAGATACCAAAAGGTTGCGGAAATAACTCATTTCTAAATGAAATATATATATATATATATATATGTGTGTGTGTGTGTGTGTGTGTGTGTGTGTGTGTATATATATATATATTAGCAGAGTATAGCCCGACGTTGCTCGGGTGCAATGAAAGCATTAAAACTAATCCATGGTCCTGGAGCTCAAATATTTAAAAAGCAATAGTTGTTTCCAGTTAAAGCAAAATCAGGGAGAAATTGGAAAAAATAAGTCACCCATGACCTGACCAGAAGCCTAAAAAATATTTGTGTGAAGTTTGGTGAGAATCGGATAAAAATTGTGGGTTTGTATAAAGGACATACAGACAGATAAACAGACACACACACACAAACATCTTGTCTTATCTATAAATATATATTCTCGATTTTCAGCACTATTGTAAGAACTGCAACCTTGAAACTTCTGAATATCGTTTCTTATGTCTTTGTCTATGAGTGTATCAAATTTGATTAAAATCGGACCACTCCTTCTATAACCCGATTTTTTCGATTATCGATTTTCGGTATTTATCGGGGATTCCTCGACACAAAACTTAGCTAAGAACACTCGCAGACGCTGATAGAACAACTGTGTAAATTTTCAAGAAAAAAGGGTACACACACACACACATACACACACACACACACACAAAGTTCCATTTATAAATAAGTTTATATATATATATATATATATATATATATATATATATATAATTGTTCATTCATAAATAATTAAGTATACACATATAAGTTTATTTGTTGATGGTTATGAACTTGATATAATTAAGCACAGGAAACAAACACGCTTTTTCTAGTATAATCTCATAAAGACACATTTGTAAATATGGCAATTTCACTTATTTGTTATGAATTTTACATGTCAAAATGCTATATTCAGCTCTATCACTCTGTAACTCTCTTTCTCTCTTTCTCTCTCTTTCACTCACTCACTCTCTATCACTCTCTCTGACTCTCTCTCTATCTCTCTCTCTCTCTCTCTCTCTCTATATATATATATATATATATATACTAGCTTGAAAGGACTTTTAAGCGAGCTCCTATCCTGGCTCAAAAAACATCGACTATAATTTTGAAGAAATAACTTTAAATTTTTAAATTCACTCCATGGCACTTCTAAACCTCACTAAGCTCTCTGAGGCCGATTTGTGTCGAAACTCCGATTCAGGCCGATTGGTTGATTGATTGATTGTTTTGTTTAACGGCATTCCAACCTTACTGGTTATCTTACAACGAAAATGATTTTGAATGACTTTGAAAGAATCTTTAATTAAATGTGCTTCTTGGTTTGGGTAGGCGTCTTGAAGTATTTTAGCATCGAGAAATAGTCAGCTTCATGGAGTTATATAGCTTGGTATATTTGTGGCTATTTCTATCTTTTCCAAAAATGAATTGCTGCTAATCTTTTTCCTTCAAAAATGTATATCTTTTTTATAAAAATCTATTTTTATGTATATACTAGCAGTATAGCCCGGCGTTGCTCGGGTGTAATGAAAGCTTTAAAACTAATCCATGGTCCTGGAGCTCAGACACTTTGAACGTTGGCACGAATGACTAAAAAGCAATAGTTGTTTCCAGTTAATGCGAAACCGTAGACTGAAAGAAAAATGAATGGATGTAAGTCAAATTTTGATTTCCTGTTAGCGATATCAAATAAGTTTTTTCGTCGTAAACTGAATTTTGAAGGCTAAATAAGTCCTCTGAGTAAATGGTATCACGGCTGAGACTAAGAACTACAATTATACTTAGAGCCAAACCCGAAGCAAAAACTAAAAAAAAGGACTGAAAAACTGATTTTGATCAGACCCAGTAGGATATCGGGGTGTCGATTTCCAACATGGGAGTCATCCAAGGATAGAACTGCAACCTTGAAACTTCTGAATATCGTTTCTTATGTATTTGTCTATGAGTTTATCAAATTTGATTAAAATCAGACCACTCCTTCTAAAACCCGATTTTTTCGATTATCGACACAAAACCTAGCTAAGAACACTCGCAGACGTTTATAGTAAAACTGTGTAAATTTTCAAGAAAATCGGTTCAGCCGTTTCGGAGTCTATAGGTAATGGACACACACACAGACAAAGTTCCATTTATAAATAAGTTTAGATCACTATAAAAGTGTATTTCTAAACTTCCATAGTGTTGTGACCCCAGTTTGGGGGTTAGCTATTTGCCCATAGCTGGAACCCTAACAGGTGCTTCTACTCCGGGTCAGATTGGATCTGAGAACAACAGCAATTAAGAAGTGGTTCGATGCTCCTCACAACCTCCCAATGAGAGGCCTTACTGCCGGATGCAGTTTATCGTCATACCCAGGACCGATTCAGACCGAAAACTGATTTCTTCAAATCACAAACTCCGTGGAACTTCAATTCAGTTGAGTTTTCGAAACACTTCGGAACTTCAAAACTTCCCATCTCGAAAACTCTCACTTTATCTCTGATTCTTTGGCATTCCGATGAAATAAAATTGATTTCTTCAATTCATAAAGTTTCAGAGATATTTTAATCAGAACTTATAACAATTTTTGGCGGACCTGCACGAACGGCACCCCCACTGTAATTTTTTGCTTTTCATTTTTTTAAAAATTTTTCAGTGCATCTTGTCGATTTGACCCTAAACTTTAAAGATTTTTAGGGTATGCTTAGCTTCTCATACAACATTTTTGTAAATCGATCCCCCAAAACGGTCTTTTTCATTAATTTCCTACAAGTTTTGAAAAAAAAAAGGGGCAACAACTCATAATTTTCTTTTACACGACCCCAAAGCGAGTGTTTCCAATATGGGGGATCGATTTACTAGAACGTTGTATGAGAAACTGAGCACCTCCTAAAAGTCTTTAAATATTGAATTTTTCCATTTTTTTTATTTTTATTTTATTTTATTTATTTATTTATTTTTTTGCTAATCTGAAATTTTAGGGTCTAATCGATAAGAATGAATTTAAAAAATTTAAAAAATAAATGAAAAGTAAAAAAAAAATACAGGTGAGGGTGCCAGTCGTACAGGTCCATCCAATTTTTTAATTTCACAAAGTTTATGTGTTACTTTAGACTCAATATAAATTAAAAACTTTTAAAATCACTATTTTTTTAACTTTTTTAAAAATGTAAATTTTTAACTAATTTCAATCCCAGGATCACCCTGAATTTAAAAAAAAGATATATCACATCACTCAATAAGTCCCGTGCCTGACATAAAGAAGGTGTCACTAATAAAAAAAATCCTTATATTTTTTATAAATTACTAACCTTCAATTGGCACGTGACAAAATTTGGGCCCAGTCGGATTATTAGTTTGGAAATTACACTTAAGTGAAGCTACTGTTGCAAATTTTCAAAACAATGGAAAAATATGAATGTCGTGTGTTGATGAAGCATTGCTTTCTGATAGGAAAAATACTGTTCAAGCAAAGCAGTGGCTTCATAAGTGTTATTCGGACTCTGCTCTGTTGGAAACAACGGTTAAGAGGAGGTATGCTGACTTTAAACGCGGTCGTACAGACACAAATGCTGCTGAACACTCAGGTGGCCCCAAATCAGCATTTGTCCCGAATAACACCAAAAACATTCACAAACTCGTTTTGGCCTAACGTAAATTGAAGTTGCGTGAGATAACAGAGGAGTTGAACACATCAGAAGGCAGCGTATTCACTATTTTGCATGAACATTTGTCAATGAGAAAGCTGTGTTCAAAGTGGGTGCCGCGTTTACTCACAATCGATCAAAAACAACAACGTGTCGACAATTCAGAGCGTTGTTTGCAACTGTTTTAACGCAACAAGAAGAAGTTTTTGCATAAATATGTGACAATAGATGAAACATGGATCCATCATTCCACTTTGGAGTTAAAAATCAACAGTTAACTGCGTAGACAGCAGCAGGTGAAAGCCGTCCAAATCGACCAAAGACGCAATCATCAGCAGGGAAAGTTTTGACCTCCGTATTTTGGAATGCGAAGATATTTTGTTCATCGATTACCTTGAGAAAGAAAGAGCCATTAACAGCAAATGTTATATAGCATTGTTGGTGCGTTTGAAGGCAAAAATCGCCAAAAACGGTCACAAATGAAGAAGAAAAAATTGATCTTTCACCAAGATAATGCACCGTG
>JBBBDQ010001716.1:1552500-1617500 GCA_037127315.1 Ascarosepion bandense | reverse complement strand
AATTACTTTGCAAAATTTTACAAGGCAATGAAGTAAAGATGAACTCGTCCGAATCACCCTGAATTTTTTTCATTCTTTCATTGATGAAACTGCAATATTGGTAATTATTAAATATTTCTAAATTCATTTGATGCACATGTTATCGTGCAGTATGAAGAAAAGAACCATTCTATTTTCATTTACAATTATTCACTTGGCAATAAATACTAAAAAATAGTATGAAATGCATCACTTTTTAAAAACACTGAGGTGGCCTAATAATTATGGCCGGTTGTATATAGTCTTTTGAACCTTTTTACATCTGTTGAAGTTTTTCTTTCTCTCTCTCTATATATATAGAGAGAGAGAGAGAAAGAGAGAGGTGAAGGCGTCAACAGATGAAGAAATATTCAAAAGATTTATCTTGCGACCGACTTTAAGTTTCAGGTACATACCACTCGTAAAAGCAAGACAAATTGAATTTATTAACAAATTACGTATATAATGATATATGCTTTTCTTTCGGTGTCGTGTTTCTTCAGAACTTGGGCGATTATAACTCTTCCCAACATCCAATCTTTTGTGACTCTTAGGAATGTATTTTTTCTTTTTTTACTATATTACTTCCTAGTTTCTGTTTTGAGATTTACACAACCAAATTAAATAGGTTACTCGCTGCTTTTCTGCCTTTTATATGTACTCCTTCTGCTTTTGCCCTTTACACCTGAGGGACCCACGGGGCGCCGACATGCTGATCTGTCCACCACTCTCATCAGTTTGTCGCGGTAGTGTACCACAGCCTCGGTTTATCCAGTCATTGCTCGAAATCATTCCACTTTTCCCTGTGTCTTTCCCTCTTCCTACGTCACACGGTTTCTTTGAAGAACTGTCACCCGATCGTGTTACGAGGTCATATCATCTCAGCTTTCCATTCTTCACTGTAGTGAGAAAGTCTTCGTCGGGAACCAATGTGCTGCTAATTTTTACTGATCGTTGGTGATGATTTCAAGGTATGTGATGCCAGGATGGTGCAAGAGCATCTCATTTCCAGCGCTTGTATCTTTATTTGTAGCTTAGCTGTTAGCGTCCATGTCTCGCATGCCTACAGGAATATCGAGAATACCAGGGCACGTTGGAGTCTGATGTTTTACTGCATAAAGATGGTGTTACCCCTACATATTGTCTGCAGCTTATAGTGTGCAGTTATAGTCTGTATATATTGTTATGGTGAAACACACTCAGATAATGGACTCTCCCTCCTATATTAACAAGAGTTAACAAGAAGTTAACGGCAGAAGTTCTTGGGAAGTTCATAGGAGTTCTTAGAAGTTCTACATTCTTTAGAGTTCTCTCGGAGTTCAGTAGAACGACTAGGCAGTTGATATTAGTCGGCAGTTATCCGAATACCAAGAAGTCAGCTTACAGTGGAAGATTACCAAGTTCCTAACATTTTGGATGCGTTAAGTCGATTAGCAACCGACATAGCACGATTATAACCTTCAGTGTGAAAACTACTCCACAACACATATCTAGCAAGAACTTCTGGTTTTGATATTAGATTACTGATAATCGCCCCTGGATATTTGAGCTTATTCGAGCTTTGGTATCTGATATTAAGTTTCTGGCTAAGGACTGAGATGTCTGTGGTGAAGGAAACATAGTCATTTGTTCTATGTCCTATGAGTGTCAAATGCGTTGAGGATTTTGCGGGGAAAAGGGCAATAAATTTACTGACAACGAGAAAGTGATTTGTTTTTATATTGAAGCCGTTAACCTTATTGGATTTGAAATTAGCTAACGGCGCAGACGAAAGTTGACTCGAAATCAAGAAGCTGGAAGAGTTTTCCACAAATGAGAAGTGTGAGAGAAGAAACTGTTAGCATAGAACTTACGGTTACATTTAGCTATTTCAATTGTAAAATGATGAGACCTTCACGTCAATCTAGTACTGCGCCTAAGTTCATAAAGTCTCGGCACCATAGTGGAAAGTCCATGAAAATACTTTTAGAAAAGACTCAGCAAGCTTCACTGTGGCAGTGGAAAATTGACTGAATCACCTTCAGTCAATTTTCCACTGCCGCAGTGAAGCTGCTAGGACAGGACCAATAAACATTGCAGATTATGTCTTTGATTTTATTAATTATTAATTATTTTATTAATTATTAATTATTTTATTAATTATTAATTATTATGTCATTTTTCATCATATTTCGATTTCTGCTTTGGTCTCACTACCAACCAAGTCTGCGGGGAGACCTAAGGCAGGTAGTGGCGTGTTGTTATGGCTCCATTTCATGTTTTTCTATCTTCCCTATCATCCCCAGCATTACATAGATAAAGTTCTCCTTAGTGTGTGGGCTGTACTTAATAAGACAATTTTTTGTATATCTCTTAAGCTGGGGTTTCCAGGGATTCTTTCAATGTGTTGTTTTGTTCCATTTTTTATCATTCCAAGTGCACCTACTATCACTGGCACAACTCTTGTTTTCAATTTCCACATTTTTTCTATTTCAATTTCCAGGTCTTTATATTTTGACAGTTTTTCAAATTCCTTGATTGCTATGTTACAATCCGCTGGACAAGCCATATCAATTAATAGACAAGTTTTCTCGTTCTGGTTTTTAACAATAATGTCTGGCCTGTTTGCTTCAATTTTTCTGTCTGTGTAGATGGTGTAATCCCATAGAATGGTTACATCTTCTATTTCTGTAACCGGTGCTGGATGATGTTCATACCAGTGTGTGTTTACAGCTTTTCCGTTTGCACATTGCCCAATGTAAATATTGCCCAACTCTATCGTGGCGATTTTTATATTCATTTGGGGCAAGCAATTATTATTATTATTATTATTATTATTAATATAGCAGATGTACTAGGCCAGATGTACTAGGCCAGATGTACTTGGCCAGATGTGACACAATGCTTGTTCGATCCCTCCTTTATTCAATCAATTCAAAGGTCTCACATAGACAACAGACAAGTTAAATGCTTTGCTCGTAAATTCTCATCCATATTCGTACTTAACTCGTTTGGAGTAACCACGCCGAATTTCCCCACCTAGAACTTTCAATTGTGTAATATATATATATATATATATATATATATATATATATATATATAGATTCTGGTCTCTAACATAAATTCTAAGCTTGAATCTCATAAGGCAAGCGGAGATGATGGGATTCCAGCCATCGTCATAAAGAATTATGCCTCTGAGCTGGTTCCAGTCCTCTCCAAATTCTGTAACTATTTCCTCAGTCCTTTCTGCTTCTATGTTTGTTGGAAGTTATCCTTTGTAGTTCCTGTTTATAAGTACTCTGGGGAACCCTCTGACCACTGCCATTATTGCTCTATTAGCCTCTTACCCCTTTTTTGGCAAGGTATACGACAATTCTATTCCTGCAGCTTCTTTTCTCGCACTTCCCGTCTGTGGAACTCGCTCCCATATTCTTGCTTTCCTGACGGCTACAACCTCCAGAAATTTAAATGCAATGTCAATACTCATTTGTTAACCACTGGACTCTAGCTCTCTCCCCACCCACATATATCCTTCCCTTTCTCTCCACCTATGTATCTGTCATCGCACCTGTATTCTCAGCTTTCTATTGCTCCTTTCTAACTAGTTTGTACTCCTCACTCTTTTCTAATCAATCTTTTTACAGTTATGTAGCCCCCAGCTCATCAGTGGCATTTCTGCCTTGCTCGGGGTGAAATGATTAAAAAAATGCTCTCATAATTAGGTATCTCACATCTCACAACCTTCTCTCTGACAAACAATATGGCTTCCGTTTTACCAGGTCTACCGCTGATGCGCTAACGACCATCACTGAATATATATATATACCAGGCTCTTGATAAAAACGGCGAAGCTCGAGCTGTTGGCTTTGTTATCGCGAAAGCGTTTGTCAGGGTTAGGCATGCTGGCATTATGTGCAAGCTCCGGGGCCACGGTATTTCTGGTCGATTGTTTGATTTAATCCAATCGTTCCTATCAAATCGTGAAATGACTTTTTTTGAATGGGCAAGCTTACATATCCTTTCACACAAACGCAGTTGTTTCCCAAGAGTCTACCCTAGGTCCAACGCTTTTTGTGATCTTCATCAATGATTTTCCTGGTGTAATCAATTCCAAAGTTGGCATCTATGCAGATGACAGCACCCTTTACGCTCGTCTCTGTAAGAGGTCTGTCAAGGCTGACGAAGTAAACCTGGCTGCTGCACTTAAAAGGGACCTTTAATCTTTGATTGAATGGTATAGGAAATGGCTAATAAATTTTACTGTCTCCAAAAAGAAGCTGCTCTCTTTTAACCATCATAGGGAAACATTACTGCCTAGGATTAGAATGGGTGACGCTACTCTCTTAGAGAGCAACGCACTGATACTCTTTGGTCTCACTCTCTCAAATGACAAATGGAATGACTACATTCAATCCACAGCTGAATCTACTGCTAGGAAGGTTGGTTCACTGTGTCGGGACAGGAAGTATCTTTCACAACGGAATCCATTTTGCACATTTATAAATTTGCTCTTCGCCTGTGCATTGAATACTGTTGCCATATCTGGTCGGGTGCTCCTGCTATTCATCTTGAGGTTCTCGACAAAATCTGATACAAACGCGGGCATCCCTTAAGGCTCTATCTTAGGTCTTACGCTGTTTCTGGTTTTCATCAATGATCTTCCTGATGATCCCAAAGTTGGCATCTATGCAGATGACAGCACCCTTTATGCTCGTCTCTGTAAGAAGTCTGCCAAGGCTGACGAAGTAAACCTGGCTGCTGCACTTTAAAAGGACCTTTAACCTTTGATTGAATGCAGTAGAAAATATTTAGTAAATTTTATTGCCTTCTTTAACCACAACAGAGAAATGTGCCTGCCTACCTATGGAATGGATACCGCTAATCTTCTAGAGTGCAGCGCACAGAGCCTTCTTGATTTCAAAAACGAAATGACTACATTGAATCCATAGCTGCATCTACTGCTAGGAAGGTTGAGTCACTGTATTTGGTCAGGAAGTTTATCTTGTCAGAATCTATTTTACACATTTACAAATCCATTATTCGTCTGTGCCTTGAACACTGTTGCCATATCTGGTCGGGTGCTCCTGCTATCCATCTTGCAGTTCTCGACAAAACCAAAAGGCGGATCTGTAATATAATCAATCCTGTCTTTTCTACAAGTATTTTCACAGCAACTAATCTGACGAGCTTTTTCCCCTCGTACCTCAACCACAAGTATTTACTCGTGCTACTAGATTGGCACCTAGGTCCCACTCTTTTACCGTCGAAATAGTTAAATGTAACCTTTTCTTCTAGTCTAACAGTTTCTTTTCTTGCGCTTCCCGTTTGTAAAACGCACTTTCATTTGCTTGCTTCCCTGATAGCTACAATCTCCAAAAGTTGAAATGCAACGTCAGTTGTCATCTTTTATCCACTTGATTCCCATCCATCTTTTATATTTTCCTCAACATCTCCTGTATCTTTTTTTCTCTCACTGCAACGCTCTGCGTACCAGTGACACTTCTGCCTTGCCTAGGGTGAAATGATTATAAAAAACTAGTAAACTTATAATTATGTAACATAGATTCCGCTGAGAAAAATTGTCGAACACAACACAGTGAACCAGACTTTCTATGAGAAGATCTTGAAATTGATTCAATATAACCTTTTCAATGGACATCTGCGAAATACAAGAGACTAAGGAATTGCTCTCTAACTAATTCAGCATTGATTAGGACAGTCAATCAATTAGTGGTTGAAGGCTTATAGGATGGTAGTCGGAAGGGTGAAATAGTTAATCTGAGTTCTGAAAGACTGGAACAGAAGATGAGGATTTCCAACAAGCAGAAAAGCAAGAGGCAGCAATAAGACTGCACTAAAATAAGGCCTGTCCAATCATCTTCAGTTTTCCGTGACGTCACACGAAATGATCCAAGCAACGTCGCCATATGTATTTTTCTTGCTTTCGAGTAACATGTTATTAGATACGATTAAGAGTTACTACTTGAAAATTAATTTTAAAAAATCTCAAATCCTTGTGTAGTTCCAAACTGCCGTGTTAACTATTAAAATGGCCCGAAAGTCAGTATTTTCAAATTTCTAGAAAATAAGGATTTATTTGAAAAACAAATTCGTGATATAAAATGAAGAAACTTTGAAGGAGGCACCTCCACTCATTTTTGATAAATAACCTTTAACTTGAATATTTAAAAATAGTAATGTATTCTTGAAATTTTTATTTTTATTTTAATTGCAAGCTAAATGATTAAATTTACTATTTCCAGTAAGAAAAATACTCTGGTGTATCACAAACAGAAATTATATTGATTAGAATCAACAATTTTGAGATTTTAATTTTCAATTTTTCGGACATTTTTGAATCATCGACACATTTGTAAACAAAAGTCAATTCTCGATTTTGAAAACCTTGCAAAAATTAAATATACATCTGACACATTATTTTTAGAAAATTATCAAATTCAGTGTTAAATTAATCTGATTTACACAAGTATTACTTATATATACAATGAAATTTAGAATAAAACTATTTCTTAAACACAGAGTTCAACTTTCTGGCCGTCATTTTTGACAGATTTCACGGATGCGAGATCAGATAAAGTAAAAGTGTATGGCAATCACAAGTGACATAACTGTACAATTTTTTCGGTCAAAGGGAAGAAACCCTGAAATATATGATCTTTTAATTTACAGATAGAAATTACCATACAAAAAAACACTTCAAATACACCAAAAATTAAAAATTATTTTAAGAATAGGAAGACACAAGGATTTGTATTAATTTTTTTAATTTTCGATTAATAAATATAATCTTGGCTTAATAATTTTATAAACTAACTCCAGCAAATCTTTAAAGTATTTTTAATATATATCTGAAACTTTTTAAAATATTATAATTAAAAAAATGAAAACAATTCTTTTAAAATGTCATTGTTAATCGAGAAAGCTTTTTCTTCAGGCTATAATATTCTCGATTTATATTATTTAATCAAGCAATTAAAAGTTTATCAAATTAACTAATCCCATAGTTATATTACATTTTATTTGATAAATTTTCGTTGTAAGTCCCGTCGCTTATCCCCTTCAAATTTATCCAAAATAGAAGTATCTCTGTGCAAATGTATATGCTGAACTCAAATCAACAATTAGTTATTGAAGAAACCTTCTTTTTTGCTTTGAAAGTCCATAAAAAAACGAACTATATCTCGCACTTTTTCTCTCCCGTAACTCTCATGAAGTCATGTAATTAACTGCAGAATGACGTACTGCGCATTTGAACGAATTTTGGCAAACATTTTGTCTATTTTTCTTCAGTTACTGATACTTCCGGCGATGTACTTCCGGAAATTAAAGTAATGCGCTATTGTATTTCTACACTTGTTACTCTCAAACAGGAAGTACATTGCCGGAAGTTTCAGTAAAGGAAGAAAATCAGCCAAAGTTTGACAAAAAATTCTGCAGTTAATTACATGACTTCGTGAGAGTTATGGGAGAGAAAAAGTGAGATATATAGTTTGTTTTTTTATGGACTTTCAAAGCAAAAAAGGTAAATTTCTTAATAACTAATTGTTGATTTGAGTTCAGCATATACATTTGCACAGAAATAATGCCATTTTGGATACATTTGAAGGGGGAAAAGCCGTCGGTACCTAAAACGAACATTTATCTTTTATTTTACTATTTTTACTATTGAGAGCAGGTTTTCAGAAACAGAGGCCAAATTTTTCAAAACAATAATAGATGATTTACATCCCGCAATGAATCCTACGTTTAACTAATGAAAGCTATTTTCCCAATAAAATTTAATTCTTTAAAATTTCACGTAATTACGTGGAGAAGGTAACAGATGTAAAAATATTTAGTTTTACCAAATTTAAAAAAATAATATAAAAAATAATTTAATTTATTTGTGAATAAGTACTGAAAGATTCATTAAAATCCGAAAATTATTTGATGTTTGGAAATATTTCCAAATTAATGTGTTTGTCACCGGAAAAAAAACTAAGTTTCGTAATATTAGGTTTTCCATTGTAACAAATTGTTTAACCGCTAACTAAATCAAAACAAGATTTTTAGCAAAATTTCGAACGTGTTAAAAGGGATTAAATTATTTTTAAAATGATTAAAAAACATACTTTGCTCTTTTCTTAATAATAATAATATAAACATTTTGATAGAAAAAGTTCGTTTTTATTAAGTTTGAAGCAACTGTTTTTCATAATATCCTGTTTTTTCAGCGATTTCTATAATAATAAAAAAAAAACAATATTTTCAAACTTGAGAATGCATCATTTATGTCAGTAAACAGAAACACGTATAGATTTTTAAAAAATAAGGCTTAACATTTTTCATCAAATTCAGCTTTTTAACTGTAAAATTTTCTATTTTTTTTACTATACAGCTGTTTTTATCTTTACTGTTGGTTGATTCATTTAACCAGCATATCAACCTTTATTAGTTAATTTAATGCTGAAAATCGTTTTGATTTGATTTATTTAGTTTTGTTTACAAGATTCATTGGGATTTGTTTTTAAAGGCAGGGTCCCCCAAGTCCAACCCTTGTTATTTAACCCATAACTGGAGGAAAAGAACGGATTAATACCTTTCCCAAGGGTACCAGTGATTAAGCGAATGCAGGGTATTCAACTGGAATTGCGAACTTGGCTCAACGATTTCTCTTTCCGAGTCGATATCCACCGCACCACAACGCACACCCGTCCATGAGCGCCTAGTATTTCCAAGCGTCCACCCATCTAAGTACTAACCAGGCTCAGCGTTAGCTTAACTTTGGTGATTAAGCGAGAACCGGTGTATTCAACGTGATAGGTCGGAAGCCATCTTTGCTGTACAATTTTCTATTTTTATTGCAGTTTTAATGTTCATCGGTAAAATTAATTATTAGAAATAATTATATAAATTTTGTATGAAAGTTAATATAAACTTTATATGAAAATATTCCGTTGAATTTTTTTTTTTTGCTTTTTTTTATAGTAAGGAATTTTTTCATACTGATTGTTTTACTTTAAAATATCTTCATGCATTTAAATAAAATATAAAGTAAGATAAATTTAAATATAAAGTAAATTGTTTTGAGCCAAGTTTAAACCAAGTGCAACAATCATTTTTTAAAAATATCCTGTGGCTGAAAAAATTCAATTCTTATAGAAATGTAGCGTATAGCTTACATATTTGTAAAAAAGAATTTATTGAATTCATGATTTTTTCTCTCTTTTTTTGTTTATCGATTCAAATATTTTATTTTTAGAGATTTCATTTAAGTCATTTGCAAGCAAAAAGAAAAAACATTATTCAGTATCCATGAAAATAAAGTTTTCAATTCATCAAAAAGTTTTTGTCGTGTTTTAAGATTAAATTAGGTACCTTTACTTCATTTTCAATACCTAAGTTTAAAATTGAATTTTTAAAAAGAAAACCTTTTCCTTGAAAGTTTAATTTAACTTAATTGAAATCTAATTGATCAAATTTACTATTTCCACTAAGCAAACATTACGGGTGTATTTCAAACAGAAATTATATTGATTGGAATCTAAAATTTTGAGATTGAAAAACAAATTCAGTTTTTCGATCATGTTTTGAGCAATCAACACATTTGTAAACAAAAGTTAATTCTCGGTTTTAAAAATCTTGCAAAATCTTGCAAAAATAAAATATCTCTCATTCATTATTTTTAGAAAATTATCAAATTTATAGTTGAATTAATCTAATTTGAAACAAATATTGCTTGTTTATTTTATGTAATTTAAAATAAAAGTATTTCTTAATCCCATAGTTTTGATTCGTTGACCTATCAAGTAGACGATGACAGCACCTAGCAACCAATCTGGAAGTATGGTGACCAAAAGTTGATATAACCCAGTTTATTTTGTAAGGGGAACAACCCTTAAAACATGATATTTTTTAATGATAAGTGTCTTATAATTTTTTATAGTAAAAAATATGTGCCGTTTAACATAAAATAATTAGAAATTATTTTGAAAATTTTAATTCTAAATGATTTTTATTAAGCTTATGAATTTTTGAATTGTAAATAAAGTCTGTTTTTAATAAATTAATAACCGAAGATACTGAGTAAGTGGAAGAAATTTAAAAAAATGCCTGAAATTTTAATTAGCAAATAAAAAAATGAAAACAACTCTCATAAAAATTAATTATTCATCGAAGTTTTCTTCTTCTTCAGAATATGATATCCTAAAATTATATTATATATAAAATCAATTAAAACTTTATTTACATTAAAAATAGCGTAGTTTTAATACATTGTTGATTTTACTATTCGGGGCAGATTTTCGGAAAAATGGTCTGGTAATTAAAAAAAACTGACGTGATTTACATTCCCCAATGAATTCTGCATTTAACTAATAAATAAAAAATGTCATAGATAATGTATTTCTAATTTTTACGCAATTAATTGAACTCCGGGGCAACAGATGTAAAAAAATATTTTTCCTAAGATTTCCTAAAATAATAATTGTATAAATAATTTTATTCATATGTGGATAAATCCTGAAAGTTTTATTATAATCAAGCATTTACTTAATATTTGCAAGAATTTTTAAATTAATGTCTTTCAACTCTAAAAAAACGCTGACGGAAAATAAAAAATAAATTTTAACTGAAATTTCGAACGTGTTAGAAAGGATTAGAAATTTCTTCATTAATTGTTAATAAAAATTTGTTTTTATAAAGTTTGAGCCATTTTGACATCATGCTAAGCTGGTTTTTTGACAATTCAGTGGAGGTCAGTCAGTTAAAGTGCCGTACGTGATACACGCTTGGGCGATCATGTCTCGAAAGAGACATGACTGACTGGGCAGAAGATTATCCCGCAGCAATTTGCCATTGCTTTCTGCGGTAGACTGGTTGCCGTCCAAGGCTATAGAACCCAATCTGTCCTGCTATTTAACCCATAACTGGAAGGAATAGATGGATTAATACCTTTCGCGTAAGTGAATACAATGGATTACAGCTGGAATCTCGAACGCGGCTCCCCGGTCTCTCGTTCCGAACCGATATCCACTGTACCACAACGCACATCCCAGTGGAGGTACCGAGATTAAATAATAAAAGTTTTATTTTTAAATGTTCTACTCATTTAGAAAGTAAAATTAAAATAGGTCTTTTGATGTTTTAAATTTTAATGCAGATGAAGGTAGATATGACAATTACTTTTTATTATTTTTAATTTAATTTTTCTAAATTTCTACATTTAAAATTGTAAGGATCTTGACGATGACTTGTGTCAGGCAACACGAAACAACATTATTTTCTCACCTTCTGAAATATCAGACAATTTTTTATATTTTGATCGCTCGAAACAATAACAAACCAACAAATGAAGAATGCAACGATCTAAGAACTAATCACATTTTTTTTTTTTAATCATTTCACCCCGAGCAAGGCAGAAACGCTACTGATGTGCAGGGGGTTACATAAATGTAGAAAGATTAATTAGAAAAGAGTGAGGAGTACAAGCTAGTTAGAAAGGCACAATAGAAAGCTGAGAAAGCAGGTGCAATGACAGATACATGGGCGGAGAGAAAGTGAAGATTATACAGGGGAGGGGAGAGAGCTAGAGTCCAGTGGTTAGTAGGTGAGTATTAACTTTGCTTTTAAATTTCTGGAGGTCGTAGCCGTCAGGAAAGCAAGAATACGGGAGTGAGTTCCACAGGCGGGAAGTGCGAGAGAGGAAGCTGCAGGAGTAGAATTGTCGTCTGCGTTTGGCTAACCTGACTGTGAATGGGTGGGACCCAGTTGCCAGTCTGGTTGCACGGGTAAACACCTGTTGAGGAGGCATCAGTGACTTAAGCTCATCCGAGCAGAAGCCACGAAAGTATTTATAGAAGAGACAGAGGGAGGCCACATTTCGACGATGGGAAAGTGGCTGCAGTCGAGTCGTCAGATCAGTACCTATCACATTACAGACTCTCCTTTGGAGCTTGTCAAGAACACTGAGGAGAACGGCAGGGGCACCTGACCATAAATGGCAGCAGTACTCCATGCACGGATGGATGGTTGACTTGTATATATGCAGGATGGATTCAGGTGGAAAAAACATCCTGGATCGACATAGTGACCCAATCTTCTTAGCAGTAGATTTTGCTATGGATTCAATAAATTTTAATTAAGAAAAATAAAAATATTTAGTTCACCTGTAGAATTCTCACCCCAAAAACCTTTTGGAGTAGAACTTGCGTTTACAATTTATCGATTTCACAATAAAAGGGTGGGACCTAGTTGCTAATCTAAGCTTATATAGGGGTCACTAATGACCTAAGTTTATCGGAGCAAAAGCCGAGAAAGTATTTGTAGAAGAGACACAGGGAAGCCACACTGCGTCGGTGAGAAAGCGACTGTATTCTAGCTGCCAAGTCGGGGTTGATCACATTACAGGTTCTCCGTTGGATTTGGTCGAGGACACCGAGGTGGATAGCTGGAGCACCCGACCAGATATGACATCAATATTCTATACATGAGCGGATGGTAGATTTGTATATGTGCAGGATTGTTTCGGACGGGAAAACTTCCTGGCCCTACACAGAAAACCGACTTTCTTAGCAGCGGATTTAGCTATGGATTCTATATAGTTATTCCACTTGAGGTCTGATGTGAGAGTTAATCCGAGGAGGCGTAGTGTTTAATAGTTTTTTGACGTACATTAAGCATAAATTGAAACTATTATAAAAATAAGAAAATACCGTTACATGTTAATGAAATCCACTTAAAGCCATAATTTGATTTTAAAGATGGGAATGTTGTTGGCTCAACCTGTAATACTTATGAGGCTGCAACAAGTGTTTTTGCTTCGTCAGCTCGAAATTTAAGGATGTTATACATATTATGCCTACTTGATATATTAAAGCAAGTAATACTTTGATTAGAAGATATCGGGTTTCAAGTAATATCTGTTATAATAATGCTATCAATAAAAAAGCCATGTCATTCTTTTCTAATCCAATAAAAATCTCAATAGTATATTTACGCCCAGTTCTGATGTCCAGGTCTCTTTTTTTTCATATTTGATTCTGTTTATGTTTTAAAGTACAGAAGAAACAACTAGCTTGACCAAAAAGGTGCCCCCAAATGCACGATACTCCCTAAGTTTTACCAAAATGATAACATTCAGATAGTATTCTAGAAGCCACATTCACAACTTTACAGGACATTTACAAAATTGAAACACAACCACTACTTAAATATTGTTATAAATTAACCTCAAAGGCTCTTTCTAATAATCTGGAAAATGAAAAAGGTGAATTTACTTATGCAAATCTTTAATAATTACAACATTCAAGGACTGTTACGCTTAGTGAAACATAAATGTTTACCTAAATTTGCAGAAATTACAAAATATATAAATATAATACATACTTAGTATAAAAAAAATAAACTTTTCCTTACACCTAATCGTGTGTAGGGCAGCGTTTTTGCTGTTTCTTTAACATACTGTTTTAAATGGGGCAGGTTTGTTAGCCCTGCGCTTAACCCCCAAACCTGGAGGAAGGTAATTTTCTAAGCGTAGCTTAGACGTAACATAAGGCCGAAAGTAGAGGGTACCCAGTGAGGATCGAACTCACTACTCAGTTATAATGATTCTAGTGAGACGAGCTTGTTAACCATAACACCACGCCGAGGTGCTCACATAATTGGTGGACAATAGAAAATGTGAAAGACCTACGTAAAGGTTTTCGGTTTAACAATAAATATGCAAATCTACTTATTAAGTTTTATGTTTCCGAATGCATTCTACAACTTGTTAGAACGTTGGAATAATGTTTCAGCGATTCATGGAAAGTTGATAAGAGGAACCTTTTCAGCTTTGCAACATACCACTCATGCAATTCTAGAACTTTCTGATTATTGCATAGAAGATTTAAAAATGTAAAAAAATATTACCAGGCTCATTCCAGATGGATCATATTGAGTCAAGGTTTGGACAATATCAGCAACTTGCTGGCAGACAGTATATATATATAAGAAAATTAAGACAGACACGTTATTTCATGGTGAATCGGAAGTATAGGCCTATTTCAGGGGAACCATCGTCTGCTTCCGTCTTTATTTAACAAAGGATTTTACACGAATTTTTTCTTATATTTGCTCTATATGTATTTATATGCATATATGTTTAGAGCTCTCGTAGGGAGTTATCCTACCACTGTATGTACAGGATACTCCTTTGGATTCTTCTATACCCACACTGCATGCTGATATATATATATATATATATATATATATATATATGTGTGTGTGTGTGTGTGTGTGTGTGTGTGTGTGTGAATAACGATCGGTACCCACAGAAACCACAAATTGCTCTAAAAAGAAAAGACGTCATACTTATCCCAAACCCGAGGAACCTTTCGGCCAACAATTTTCAAGACAATATCAAATATTTTTCAGGCAAATAGCCTCCAAATTAAAATTTAAATCACTCTTGTGGAATTAAATTTACAACCCCCCTCACATTTTAAAGTTTTTTTATTAAAGTTTATTTTTAAACGAATTCCACTTTTGATATTGTCTTCGTTCTAGCCCTATTCATAATTTTGCCAACGAAGCTCTTGAAAAGTGTTGGCCGAAAGGTTCCTCGGGTTTGGGATAAGTATGACGTCTTTTCTTTTTAGGGCAATATATATATATATATATATATATATATATATATATATATATATATATATATATACGTTAAGTATTCGAGTGTGAGAAAAAATCAGAATGTTATCAGCATGAAAATTAAATCAGCCACTGGATAAGAAAACAGTTGATCTCAAGAATTTACAAGAAACGAACTGGAATGAAATGAAAGAGGTTAAAAAGTTAGATATTCATAAATTTCACATAAATATAATAGATGATGATGTTTCGACTACAGCCACTTCCCCACCGACAGGATGTGGCTTCCCTCTGCCTGTTCTATAGATACTTTCATGGTTTCTGCGCCAACGAACTTAAGTCACTGGTGCCCCTGAAACAGGTTTTTACTTGTGCAACCAGACTGGCAACTGGATCTCACCCATTCACATTTAGATCAACCAAATGCAGACGACAATTCTACTCCTGCAGCTTCTTTTCTCGCACTTCCAGCCTCTGGAACTCGCTTCCATATTTTTGCTTTCCTGACGGCTACAACCTCCAGGAATTTAATTGCAATGTCAATACTCATCTCTTAACAGCTTGACTCTAGTTCTTTCCTCACCACCCTGTATAACCTATCCTTTCTCTCCACCTTTGCAACTGTCATCACACCTGTATTCCTATCCTTCTCTTGCTCCTTTCTAACTGGTTCGTCTTTCTTTTCACTCTCTTCACTCTCTTCTATCTAATCTTTTTACTCTTATGTAGCCTCCTGCACATCAACGCACTGACGAATGGTAGATTTATAAATTATATATGTTTAGATTTTCACCGGCTTTTAGAACTACAAACATTGCTGAAGATGGAAGGTAATTAAAATAAAGCAGTATCAGGGAGAAAAAAAACCTTTCTTTTGACAGAAATTCCTTTTTAACTTCTAAAAGGGATTAAATTAACTTTGTGCAGAAGATAATATTCAAAATATGTTCATTAATGGAAATCCGAATGCTGTAGGAAGTGTTTTTGAATGTCACCGTTCCTTTGATGAAAATAAGACGCCATCCTTTGAAACGCAAACCTCAAACAGCTGTGTGGAACTCTTATTAAATTTATGTTATTTGAAAAGATTTCCAATCCTAAATACATGGTTTGATCGTCTTATGAAACGTCACATCACATGGCTTAGCCCAGATAAAATAACCAAAAAGATTATTGACTTCATCTTCTCAGATTCTTGGCTCGGGCAGACAATATAATTCGTGTATTTATATACCCGAACTTTTTTTTCGGGAATATAACAAATACTTTGAATCGGATGATAGATTTCTGGTAATTAAATTAATACCGCCAGTCAACGAAACCATTTGCTTCTGCTTATATAAATCTCTAAAATTCCCTAAACATGACACTCAAGCTCTTAAAAAAATTACGTAGAGGAAGTATTTTATAAATTACAAGCCAAATTTGTGTCCCTAAATTCTGATTTATACATCGAAGAATCCCAGTTAATCACACACACACACACACACACACACACACACACACACACACACACATATATATATATATATATATATATATATATATATATATTTTAATTCAGATACTTCAATTCAAGGGAAAAAAGCAGGAAGGTAAATTCCAAAAAACCCGATCCTAATTAATATTAAAAATTTTATTTTAATATTAAAAAAATATTAAAAAATGATACAGGAAGAGAACTCCATGTAATAAAATATTACAGAGCAAATATATATTAAAAATATAATTTTTTTAATATATATATATATATATATATATATATATATATATATATATATATATATATTTACACTACCGGGCATAATTATTAGGCCACCCAAGTTTTTTTTAAAAGAAATGATATATTTCATACTATTTTTAGTATTTATTGCCGAGTGGATAATTCTAAATGAAAATAGAATGGTTCTTTTATTTTTATTACTTTGCAAAGTTTTACAAGGCAAAGAGCGACAATTTACACATCGCACCCTGTAGACATATATATATATATACACACACTATCGGCCATAATTATTAGACCACCTCAGTTTTTTTTTTAAAGGAATGATGTATTTCATACTATTTTTGGTATTTATTGCCAAGTGGATAATTCTAAATGAAAATAGAATGGTTCTTTTGTTATTATTGCTTTGCAAAATTTTACAAGGCAAGAAAACAAAGATGAACTAGTCCAAATCACCCTAAATTTTCTTCATTCTTTCATTGATGAAACTGCAATATAGGTAATTATTAAATATTTATAAATTCATTTGATGCACGTTATTTTGCAGTATTAACAAAATAACCATTCTATTTTCATTTTCAATTATTCACTTGGCAATAAATACTAAAACATAGTATGAAGTACATGACTTTTTTAAACACTTGGGTGGCCTAATAATTATGGCCTGTAGTGTACGTGAAATGTCAATTCTGGGTTGAAAATATTGATAGCAAAGAGAGGCAAAAAGAAAGGCAACCAAAATAGAAGGAAGAACATTAAACATTAAACAACTAACAAAGAAAAAATTTAATGCTATTAGAAATCAACATTTTTTGAAAATCAAATGAATAAAAAAGCATATTTTGTTTTGAAGAAAAACCGAAAGTCACACTGATGTCATACTATCATAACCAAAACAATAGAAATGTCCTGGTCTCAAAAATAATTCAGTCACATTTCAGACCTGACCACATCTGTCAGATAGTCCTGGGAATGACGATAAACTACAACCGGCAGCAAGGCCTCTGATCGGGAAATTGAAAGTATCTCTGAATTGCCGTAGTTCCCAGGTTCATCTTATCCAAGGTTGTAGCACCTGTTCGGGTTCAAGCTAAAAGAAAATAGTAAACCACTAAACTAAAACAAAAAAAACTATGAAAGTATAAAAAACGTTTTTATAGTAAAAATAGCAGCAATATATTTTTATATATAAAAAATACGTATTTATAGTAAACGTTACTAACAATATAATTTCATAGCAACATGACCAACAATGCATTTTTATCTATAGTTGAAGGCATACTACTGCTCTCAAAATATGTTTCGTTGAAGCCATAAAATTGTGTTCGAAATATTTTGATTCCGGCATTAAATAACCCATAGAAGTTAATATGCTACTAAACATTGCAGGAGATTTCGAAGTCGTCTAAAAGCTGTGGCTGAAGTTAGTAGCAATTTTATTTATTGAATTTACTGTAAAGTATTTAAGGGTATTTTTATCTAATTTTGGTAAATATATCTGTTAAAATGAGTGTTTTTTTAATTTTTACATAATTTAGATTATAATTTCTCCATTGTTCCATATATATCAACGCCATAGCCCGGCCATTGCGTTTAGCATCAAACAGACTGTTGTCTCTGGGTGTTGACTTCAATGGCTACATTTATATTTAAATATGGTTTATCCCTGATACTGAGCACTTCAACCCATGTATTTAGCATACCTTAAAATTATATGAGCTATGATACAGCGAAACAGATCTGTCTGCGGATGACTATTTACGCTCTCTCACCCTGATTGAGCACTCTGGAAGAATGGTAGAATTTGAGAAACAGTTGCTACTCTGGCATCTACGCATCGTTCATTCAGCAATGAATTAGAACACTCTCAGCTAGTGGGCGTTTATAATGATAATATACACGCTAAAAAGTCTGTCTTCTTCTACCAAGCGCCCATAGCTCAGAGGTAGAATCGCGGACTGACGCCAATTCGGTCGGGTTTCAATCCTGGGTCAAAAGCAATCGGAGTCTAACCGTACTGATGAGCTGTGATACAGCGAAACTGATCTATATATATGTTTGTGTGTCTGTATTAATATCAAAATAAAAAAGTTCACTCATATAAATCTTACTCAGTTTTTTTTTAAATTTTTCCAGCTGAAAATCAATATATTTTCAAAAGAAACTAAGTTTTTATGAATCCTTATGATGCCATAAATTGTTTAAAATGGTAATATAAGCCGTTTTCTTATAAGGAAACATTTGACCGAGCAGACAATACTGGTTTGGGTTCAAATTCATAAAATCTTTCTTTTATAATTGATGTGTTAAGTAAACTTTTGATTTTATCGAGTTATTTTGTTCGAACCATATTTTTACTTTTTTTTTTCGAAAGATAACGTTTGAATGCATGAATTCGTTTCACACGTGACTTAAATTTATGTCATATGTTTTCTTCTTCCATGTACCGTGTCCCTATAGGACGTAGACGATCATGGCCTTCTATATCTCCCTCCCTCATGTTGCTCGTAACAACTTTTCACTTGTTACTCCTCCCATCTCTGCTCTGCCATCTTTTTGCTTAAGCCTATCAAGTATGTCCTGCATTGCTTTCCCCTGTCTCTCTTTTCATCTATCACTCCTGTGGGTATCAGATTCTTCAAGCCCACTTTCCTCATTATATGTCCCAGAAATTTCAGTTATTTTTTCCTTGTTTTCTTTTAGTTTTCATCTTCTCCAAAACCATGTCGGTGCTCATATGTTCAGACCAGGATATTCTCAGCATCCTTCTGTAGAACCACATTTCAGTTGCTTCAAGCCTTTCTTTCATTTTTGAGAGGAATTTTCATCATTTGCTGTCATATTGACGGACAGACATCACATAACAAGCTAGTACGCTTTTATTTGTTTCTGTTAAAACGATGTATTTCGTAACATTATTCTAAAAGGAACTTTTGATAACTCGCTATTAGCGATTTATAATATTTTGGTGTCTTTGCTTAAAGTCAACGGACGAAATGAATCCTTTCAATAATGCACAGTAATGCACTTGGAATAATTCTCTCGAGTAATTCACTCAAAAACAATCTCTTCAATGACGCACAACACCGGAATGATGCACAACACAGAGCGGTATTTATCTACCTCCCCACCGAAGCGAAATGTGGTACAATGCCTTTTTAGAGTGAAGAATCTGAGCCCTAAAGCCCGGGCAAAGATTTCCGATAGACCCAGCACACGGCAAGGGCGGGTACCTAGTCTAATTTTTCCCAGACGAGACTCAGCTAAGCCTCGTCTGGATTCTTTTTCGCTAGAAGGCAGAGAGTCTGACGAGGTTAGAATTCGGTTGATGCACAACGCCAAACCCATTCTGACTTCTGTCTGAGTGCTTTATATACTAACTATTTATGGTCACACGATCTCAATAGCACAGGTCATTCAACGGTTACGTTTGTTGTCTGGAGATCTGTGTTCACCCACACGTATCGGTATCGACAGGTTCTTTATACAAAACTGTTTCCAACTAATTTTTCTTGTCTCTCAATACTCTGCTTATGTTTGGAATGAATCTTTGGCCATTCCCATACTCCTTCGGATCTCAGTGTCGCACTTTCTATTTCTCTGTCAAAACATTTATCAGGTATTTAAATTTCTGTACCTGCTTGATTTTAGTATCCCCGAAAGATTATTGGGATTCTGTTTCCCTTTTTTTAGCTGATGTCCATGCCTTCAGTTCGTCTTCTTCTTCTTCTTTGTGCCCTGTCCCTTCAGGACGTAGGCGATCATGGCCTTCCACGTTTCCCCATCCCTGGTGGCTCTGAGCACGCCTTCTATTGTTACACCATGAAATCCTCGTTCCTTCATCCACCTGATCAGTTCCTTCAAATATGTTATCCGTTGCTTTCCCGTCTCTCCTTCCCTCTATCTGGCCTGTTAGTATCAGATTCTCCATGCCCTCCTTCCTCATTGCGTGTCCCAGGAACTTCAACTGTCTCTTCCAGATGCTCAGTACTAATTTCCTTTTCGTTTCAATCCTTTCCAAAATCTTATCATTGCTCACATGCTCGATCCATGATATTCGCAGCAACCTTCACATTTCAGTTGCTTCAAGTTTTTTCTTCATCTTTGATGATATTGTCCAGCATTCACTGCCATATTGAATGACGGACATCACATAGCAATCCAGTACTCTCTTCCTAGTTTCTAGCGAAATTGTTCTGTTTCTTAATACTTTACTCAACTTCTGGAATGCTTCATTCGCCATGCCAATTCGCCTTCGGATCTCTGTGTCGCACTTTCCGTCTTCTGTTATAACGCTTCCCAGCTATTTAAATTTTTATCTTTTAATTATATATGCGTGCGAGCGCATATATTTTTGTGTATGTGGACACTGTCCTTGTTGTGAAGCTACATAAAACTTATAACCAGAAAATAACGCCGATGTGCTATACTAGTTCGTGATAGGCGGACACAGCCACTCTCTTCCCATACCCATCGTGTCACAACTGATTGGCTATATTCGCTGTCTCTTGTCTTGTTTGATGCGTTCTTCATTATGATGAATAGAATCAGACTGAAAAGCGTGTTTCAACTTTTTATGTGTTTGCCGATTGATATGGGGAAACACACACCTGTTCCTCAGATAATATACTCTCCCCCTATATTAATAAAAGTTTACAGGAAGTTAACGGCAGACGTTCTTGAGAAGTTCTTGGAAAGTTCATAGGAGTTCTTTAGAGTTCAGTAGAACTACTAGGCAGTTGATATCAGTCGGCAGTTAGCCGAATACTAAGGAGTCAGCTTTCAGTGGAAGATTACCAACTTCTTCACACTTTGGGTGCGTTAAGTCGATTAGAAACCGACATAGCACGATTAATAACCTTCAGTGAGAAAACTACTCCACAACACCGATGAAGAACGAAGGATGCTTGTTCGCGCCGTACTGAGCATAGTGCATATGAACAATCTAAACTTATTTTATAAATAGAACTTTGTCTGTCTGTGTGTGTGTGTGTGTGTGTGTGTGTGTGTGTGTGTGTGTGTCCGTTACCTATAGACTCCGAAACGGCTGAACCGATTTTCTTGAAAATTTACACAGTTGTACTATAAGCGAAGTGCTCCCGATGAATATCGAAAATCGATAATCGAAAAAATCGGGTTATAGATGGAGAGGTCCGATTTTAATCAAATTTGATACACTCATAGACAAAAACATAAGAAACGATATTCAGAAGTTTCAAGGTTGCAGTTCTTACAATAGTGCAGAAAATTGATAATATATATATATATATATATATATATATATATATATATATATATATATATAAAAGGCAGGATATTTGTGTGTGTGTCTGTTTATCTGCCTGTATGTCTGTATTTTTTTCAGCCCTTTTATTTTAGTTTTTGCTTCGGTTTTGGCTCTATGTATGTATAGTTGTAGTTCTTAGTCTCAGCCGTGATACCATTTACTCAGAGGACTTATTTAGACTTTAAAATTCAGTTTACGACGAAAAAACTTATTTGATATCGATACCAGGAAATCAAAATTTGACTTACATCCATTCATTTTTCTTTCAGTCTACGGTTTCGCTTTAACTGGAAACAACTATTGCTTTTTAGTCGTTCGTGCCAACGTTCAAAGAGTCTGAGCTCCAGGACCATGGATTAGTTTTAAAGCTTTCATTACACCCGAGCAACGCCGGGCTATACTGCTAGTAATCTATAATTACACTGTTAATAGAAAAGAAATACTTGCTCAGTTTATTGTTAATCGGGTTAACGTAATGGCAACAGCAATAAACATAACAAATGCACACTAGGCTTATGGCCATATCACGTTCAAACACCGGTTCCCAAACGAAATCTAAAAAAGTTTAACCTGGTTAGTACCTACCTTGGGGACCTTTCGGGAATACCAGGTGTTCTAGGCTTGGGTGTACAGATGGTGCAACGAATAAAGACTCGAAATGGTAAAAAAGAGAGCTGTGTTCGAATTCCAGTCGGGTTCGTTATATTCACTTACGTGTGAATATTCCTGGGAAAGGTATGAATTCACATTTTCTCCTCCCAGCTCTGGATTAATTAGCAATACTCGTATCAAAAAGTAATTTTTATCTCCAATACATTCTTACAATCCAAAAATATATTCCGGATTTAAATAACTTTAAAAAATATTTTTATAAACAAATAAATCAATAAACATGGACTAAAGGGAAAAAGTGGTGAACTTGTAGCTTACTTTTACAATATTATGTTAACAATTTATCATAATAATCATAAGACTAATATCAAAACGTAAGATAATTGTGCTATTACCTTATGGATTCTTTTAAATTAACGTCGACCAAATCCACTGGTATGTGTAATCTGATTTTTCTTCAAACGTTCGATCTTCTTCTAGCGAGGATACCATCTCCCCTCTTAGGTTGGGCGCTTATAAAACTTGGCATTCAGTTGTCATTCAGAGCTCATACCCTAAACCTAGTTCACCTCCTGTTTAAGTTGGTGTACCAACGACATCCTCTGCTTTTGTTAACTTCTATATCAACCCTCTTTGGATGTCTCGATGTTACGCCGAGTAAAAACCTTAGTTTGGTCACCACAGATCAACTTTACTTAAGTCGTTTCCTAATGAACATAAAAAGGCTCAAGCTTTTAACCTTGTGACTTACTATGCTTATCTTTGTATATATCAATAAAAAATAATTTAGAAATTATTTTCACCGGTAATATTTCAAAACCAACGAGTTTTTTTTTTGTTTACTCTACGGCAGGACATTAAAATTTTTTAAATAGTTGCCTATAGGAAAATTTCATTGAGTGATAAATCTTTGAGAATTTAATTTAAAATTAAAAACAAGAAACTTTTTAATGATATAATTTCCTTAATTTGATAGTGTTTTTAAACAAAATAGACTTCCTCCAAACAAAATTTATTTCTGTTATTACTAAAATATACGCATCACATCGAGATTTTAAGTACACAAAACCCTGGTCTGATTAGAGGAAGCCTCAGTTGTTAGTGCATTTGTTTCAAGCTGAGAATCTACCTCATGATACAAACAAATTGCGTGCTAGAAACAAATACGACAAACTGAAAGAGAAGAATGCGATAAATATTTAGCAACTGATTGATATGTTTGGGTCAGTAGATAACAATAGATAAATGTATTGCTATGAAAATCTTTTCAAATTGGATCAGATGGAAAACACTGAGAAAATAGAATTTGTTCTGTTTTTTCTTTTAAACGAGGGCGTCTCTTTAATCTTTTCCTAATAGTCTAAGGATGGATTTCTTCCATTTTTTTCTTTTTTCTCAAAGCTGTTCCTATCGATCTATCACAACCTGATTTCTTTCTTTTTTGTTTCTTTTTTCTCAGCCAGTTTTTATCTATCTATCTATCTATCTATCTATCTATCTATCTATCTATCTATCTATCTATCTCAACATCTTTCTGTCTTTCTTTCTTTCTTTCTTTCACAATCTGTTCTTCCTATCTATCTATTTATCTAAGTAGCTTGATCTTTTATTCTTTTCTTGCTGACTATCAAATTCATACTCTCTCTTTCTTTCTTTCTTTCATTCATTCTTTCTTTCTTTCTTTCTTCTAAAAACACCAAATTCAACCTCAACTTCTATCTATCTATCTATCTATCTATCTATCTATCTATCTATCTATCTATCTATCTATCTCAGTGTGTTTAATATCTATCTATCTATCTATCTATCTATCTATCTATCTATCTATCTATCTATCTATCTATCTATCTATCTCAGTGTGTTTAATATCTATCTATCTATCTATCTATCTATCTATCTATCTATCACAACCTCTATTCTTTCTTTCTTTCTTTCACAATCTTTTCCTTCCTTTTTTTCTCTCTAATCATTTCACCTCAAGTAAGGTAGAACTGCCACTGGTGCGCAGGGGGTTACAGAAGAGGTGAGTGATGAGAAAGAGGAACAAGTTACAGGGGAGTCAGAGAATGAGTAAGAAAAGATTAGAATACAGCAGTATCCAATGCACAGGCCTATGGTAAATTTATGTGCAAGATATATTTAGACGAGAAAAACTTCCTGGCCCTACAAAGGGAACCAACCTTCCGAGCATCAGATTTCTGGAGGTCGTAGCCGTCAGGAAAGCAAGAATACGGGAGCGAGTTCCACAGGCGGGAAGTGCGAGAGAAGAAGCTGCAGGAGTAGAATTGTCGTCTGCATTTGGCTAACCTGACTGTGAATGGGTGGGACCCAGTTGCCAGTCTGGTTGCACGAGTAAACACCTGTTGAGGAGGCACCAGTGACTTAAGCTCGTCCGAGCAGAAGCCATGAAAGTACTTATAGAACAGACAAAGGGAGGCCACATTTCGACGATGGGGAAGTGGCTGCAGTCGAGTCGCCAGATCAGTACCTATCATATTACAGACTCTCCTTTGGAGCTTGTCAAGAACACTGAGGAGAACGGCAGGGGCGCCTGACCATAAATGGCAGCAGTACTCCATGCACGGACGAATGGTTGACTTGTATATATGCAGAATGGATTCAGGTGGAAAAAACATCCTGGATCGACATAGTGACCCAACCTTCTTAGCAGTAGATTTTGAGGTGGGATTGAGCGCTTGCTGTTGTTTAACACATTTTTACAGAGCCGCCAGTAGTTTTTGGAACCGAACTTGCGAGATTCTATACGTTCTTTCATTCTTTTAGCAAACAACAGCTTAGAATCAATTAGGATTCTCTTGCACTGATTACGAGCAGAGGCAAAAAAGGCGTATCTCATGGTCAAACGCGTGTCTCCGATAAAGCCAGGAGTGATTCCTGTAGGCAACAGCAGACGAGCAAACAGGGGAGAACCAGGGACACGAAATGGAATTTAAGTCATAACTTCCTGGTCGGAATGAAAGCATCTCATATTTGAGCTATGTTTCCGTTTGGTTGAAACGTCTATTTGTGGAGCCATGTTTCGTTTTATTTTACTGATCAGATGTTGAGGATGTGTTTCTGTTCAATTGTTGGAGCCATATTTCATTTTATTTGAATTTCGAATCGAGCAATTTATTACTATCACTGAGGTATATCATTCTCATTCCATGTGTAATGTTACTTCTTGTAGCCAAGAGTTATCTCTCTTTATTTTAACTAAGTTATTTATTCACAAATGAAAATAGTATACACCAGTGATTGTAGAAAAGAGTTCGGTTCGAAATTCCTAGCACCTGAAGAGAGCTGGAGCGCACAAGGGCGGAAAAATGGTAATAAAAGATGAGGACAATAGTCTTAATAATGTAAATACTGTAAATAATACCTCATCTCAGAAATATAGACAAATAAAATGATCTATTATTAAACATCGTACAAATGGCAACCAAGATGAGGACAATAGTCCGAATAATGTAAATACTGTAAATAATACCTCATCTCAGAAATATAGACAAATAGAATGATCTATTATTGAACGTCGTACAAATGGCAACAAAGATGAGGACAATAGTCCGAATAATGTAAATACTGTAAATACTGTAAATACTACCTCATCTCAGAAATATAGACAAATAGAATGATCTATTATTAAACATCGTACAAATGGCAACCAAGATGAGGACAATAGTCCGAATAATGTAAATACTGTAAATAATACCTCATCTCAGAAATATAGACAAATAGAATGATCTATTATTGAACGTCGTACAAATGGCAACAAAGATGAGGACAATAGTCCGAATAATGTAAATACTGTAAATAATACCTCATCTCAGAAATATAGACAAATAGAATGATCTATTATTAAACATCGTACAAATGGCAACAAAGATGAGGACAATAGTCCGAATAATGTAAATACTGTAAATAATACCTCATCTCAGAAATATAGACAAATAGAATGATCTATTATTGAACGTCGTACAAATGGCAACAAAGATGAGGACAATAGTCCGAATAATGTAAATACTGTAAATAATACCTCATCTCAGAAATATAGACAAATAGAATGATCTATAATTAAACGTCGTACAAATGTCAACAAAGATGAGGTCAATAGTCCGAATAATTTAAATACTGTAAATAACATCTCATCTCAGAAATATAGACAAATCGAATGATCTTTTATTAAACGCCGTACAAATGGCAACAAAGATAAGGACAATAGTCCTAATAATGTAAATACTGTAGATACTACATCATCTCAGAAATATAGACAAATAAAATGATCTAATATTAAACGTCGTACAAATAGCAACAAAGATGAGGACAATAGTCCTAATAATGTAAATCATGTAAATACTACCTCATCTCAGAAATATAGACAAATAGAATGATCTAATATTAAACGTTGTACAAATGGCACAAAGATGAGGAGAATAGACCGATTAATGTAAATACTGTAAATACTACCTCGTCTCAGAAATATAGACAAATAGAATGATCTATTATTATGCATTTGTACAAATGGCAACAAAGATGTGGACAATAGTCCGAATAATGTAAATACTGTAAATACTACCTCATCTCATAAATATAGACAAATAGAATGACGTATTGTTAAACATTTGTACAAATGGCAACACAGATGAGAACTATAGTCCGAACAATGTAAATACTGTAAATACTATCTTATCTCAGAAATATAGACAAGTATAATGATCTATTATTAAACGTCGTACAAATAGCAACAAAGATAAGGACAATAGTCCGAATAATTTAAATACTGTAAATACTACCTCATCTCAGAAATTAAGACAAATGGAATGATCAATTATTAAACGTCGTACAAATAGCAAACAAATTTGTGGACAATAGTCCGAGCAATGTAAATAGTGTAAATACTATACTAGATTAAACTATCGCCCGGTTCACACTCCACCCACGTCTATTGAACAGGTGTAGAGGCTCATCCCTTGTTCCCTGTTCAAGATTTGGTTTCCGGCTTTCTCTTTTCCAATCTTTTCACTTTTCTTTTTTGTTTCTTTTTCATTTTTTTTCTCAATTGGAGTAGATAGACTAAACTATCGCCCGGTTCACACTCCACCCACATCTATTGTACAGGTGTAGAGGCACATCCCTTGTTCCCTGTTTAGGATGTGGTTTCGGGCTTTCTTTTTTCCAATCTTTTCACTCTTACGTAGCCCCCTGCACATCAATGGCGTTACCGCCTTGTTCGGGGTGATATGATTAAAAAAATAAAAAATAAAAAAAATAAATACTACCTCATCTCAGATATATAGGCAAATAGAATGATCTATTATTAAACGTCGTACAAATGAAAACAAAGATAAGGTCAATAGTCCGAATAATTTAAATACTGTAAATACTATCTAATCTCAGGAATATAGACAAATAGAATGATCTATTATTAAACGTCGTACAAATGGCAACACAGATGGGGACAATAGTCCGAACACTGTAAATTGTGTAAATACTACCTCATCTCAGAAATATAGACAAATAGAATGATCTATTATTAAACGTCGTACAAATGAAAACAAAGATAAGGTCAATAGTCCGAATAATTTAAATACTGTAAATACTACCTCATCTCAGAAATATAGACAAATACATTTGTATTAAGTATATAAATTATGTGTTGATTTAAACAGTATAAATTTCATTGTAATTTTCTTGCTGTTAATTTAAATAAGTATTTTTGTAAATATATTTTTTGTCGATAGATTCTTTCTTTTTTTTGTCATTTCATTCGATTTGTTTATTCTTGTGAAGTAACGAAGCTTCGTGCTTGTCACGTTGATAGTGAGTCCGTAGGTGACGTACGCTACAGAACTCTAGTACCACAACATAACCATCCCTGGGTATGACAATAAACTGCACCCGGCAGCAAAGCCTCTAATTGGGAGGTTGTAAGGAGCATGGAACGAGCTCTTAATTGGCTGATGTTACCAGGTTTACCCTGACCTGGAGTGGTAGCACCTGTTAGGGTCCCAACTATGGGCAAATAGTTTATCCTCAACCTGGGGTTAATATACAATGAAAGTATAAAAATAGTCTTTTATAGCAAAATTTCTAGCAATAATTTTTTAAGTAAAAATTATTACCAGCAATAGATTTTTAAAGAAAAGAAAATATTATCAGCAATACATTTTTAAAGAAAATAAAATATTACCAGCAATATATTTTTGGTAAAAATGCATTCCAGCAATACATATCATTCTCAGAAAAAAATACGTCAAAGCAGATCTATAAACTTATTTATTATAAAGAATATATACTCTATTCATACAAATCTATTGCTTCAACCTGTTGAAGTTAATATTCTCTAAGCCAGGGGTTTTCAAACTGTGGTCTGCGGACCACAGGGGGTCCGCAAGGATAAGATAGGGGGTCCGTGGATTAACTCATCACGTGAAATTCAAAACATAAATTTTCAATATCTGGATATCTATTTTTATTTATTAATGTTATCAAAGGATGTGCGTTGTGGTACAATGGATATCGGCTCGGAACAAGAAACCGGGGAGCCGAGTTCGAATTCCAGTTGAATCCATTGTATTCACTTACGCGCAAATACCCTTGGGAAAGGTATTAATCCGTCTCTTCCTTTCAGTTACGGGTTAAATAACAGGACAGATTGGGTTCTATAGCCTTAGTCGGCAACCAGTCTACCGCAGAAAGCAATAGGCAACCTACTGCGTTATAATCTTCTGCCCAGTCAGTCATCTCTCTTTCGAGTCATGATCGCCCAAGCGTGTATCACGTATGGCACTTAACTGACTGAATGTTATCAAATGAAAATTCAAATTTATCAATTTAAAGTAAACTTAAAACCTGTTTTTACTACGTTAATGCAAAACTATAAGCTACGTTTAGTAAAAATTTATGTATAAATTTCATAAGCGTTTATAGTGGGTCCCTAGACTAAAACTTGAAATATAAAGGGGTCCGTAAGTCAAAAAGTTTTAAAACCCTTGCTCTAAACCAAACCAAACTAAATCAAAATAACCACCAAGTGTCTGGACGTGGAGAATGTTGAACAATTCCCATATTTTGGCAGGGAACTAACAACAAATGCATCCGCGGAAAAGGACGTCGATAGCCGAATAAAAGCCGTCGTCTACGCAGCATGCGGGAAGCCATTCAAAAGAGTCGTAGGCAATCCGGGACTAAAAACAAACTACTAAGCTTGTTCTGTACCGAACCGTTGTAGTCCTGACTTTCCTGTACGCCTGGGTACTCTACCCAGGGTTTAGTTTCTACCTGGGTACTCTACCAAAGTGAGATTCACAGACTTGAACGATTCAGTCAAATGAAACTTCGCCATATCCTGCGGAACACGTGGCAAGATCGGATCATGATCAACGAAATTCTCAATCGCGCAAAGATGGAGAGTTGTTAATTTCTTGGGTTTTAATCAATAAAAGGGGAACATACTTTAATGAAATGACTAAATTACTTAATAAGATTCTTTCTGATGCTTCGTCGGAAAACCGATTTTATCAGAAAAAAAATACAAGTTCAAAATCATTATATTTCTGAGATGATTTATTGCAATTATTTATATATGGTTCGCACTGATGTCCTTATCTTCATTGCCATATTCAAAACGTTTCAGCTATTGTAGGCTCCAGCCTTCTTCAAATTATTATAATTTTTAACTGAACACATTATTTCATCCATCGCAGGGTACATTGTTCTAGTTCCACGTGCCATGCCTTATCCGGATGTCTCAGTATCAGTTATCCCATTTTATCTCAACTCTCCAAGTTTTTGTTAACCACTGCTGTAGTCAGGAATTGAACTTACAATACTTTTAGGTCAACTCACTGGATTCAACCAACGCTTTTTTTCCACTGGCCCATGTGCCTTTGAAGAAATGGTTCAGTTTGAAATTCCAATTACCTGAAGAAGACCGGAGCGTACAACGGCCGAAATGTCGTGAATTGGGAAACGAAGATGAGAACAACAGCCCGAACAAGGAAAATACTGCAAATGTGTTTAAACTCTATATTAAAATTAAGCAATACACTTTATGTACTCGTGAGTCACAAGGGCGTTCATGATCTCAATTTTAATTAGTTTTCCGAGGTTTTAGTTTAAAAAAAACCCGTACGATCTATGCCCCCCCAACTATAATTACGATGGTGGACATCCGTTTATCTCAAGGGATATAAGTAGATACCTATTTGCTATTTTGTGGCGCAGTGATTATCGGTTCAGAATGCGAAATAGGAGAGCCGATTTCGAATTACAGTCAACTTCGTTGCATTCAAATCGCTTGCAAATCGGTATGAAACCTTCCCTTGTTTTCCCAGATATGAGTTGACTCGCAAGACAGACTGGCTTCTATAGCCTTGATTGGAAACCAGTTTACTAAAAAAAATAAGGGCAAGCTACTCCGGGAAAATCTCTGCCTAGTCAGTCATAAATCGAGAGAGACATGATCGCCCGAGCGTGTATCTCTTATGACATTTATACTGAAGTGAATCTTAATAAACATGGAGCATCCAATGAGGATAAAACTCTCTCCACTAATGAACTGATCAGCAAGATTTTCTTTTTAATATCACGATATGTGAAGCCCTTCGATCTGAATATTAATGAAAGCGAAAAACTGATTTAATGAAAAGACTAAATTACACAAGAAATAACTGAATCATCGAGTAAAAATATAAGAGAAAAACAAAATTTTAGAATCATTGCTGCAGTTTTTTTCATTTCCAAAGATTCGCGTCATCACAAAATTACTTCAGTAATAAAATCATATCTAAAATATCTTTTTCATCTGAAATATTTTTTTTAATTTTAAAAAGTAGGCATTAGCCTACGAAACAAATATCAAATTATTTTATGAAGAAAATAAAAGACGGCATATATTTTTTTTACTAAAAGTGAGGGTAAATAGTCGGTTATTTTATTGAACAAAACAGAAACTATTGTGAATTAATATTTAGTATTATTTTCTTTTTAATTTCAGTTGATTCTTATCGCAACAACCGTTATTCTACGACCGATGAAATATCTTAGGACACATTGTTTTGTTTTTCTTTAAAAAAATACCCACTTGAGCCAAAAGTTCAGTAATAGCATCGTCTAACAAATATTTTTCACATGTTATCTTTAAAACAATATTTTTAGAAAGTAGACAATAGACTACGAACCGATTTTCTTGAAAATTTACACAGTTGTACTATAAGCATCTGCGAGTGTTCTTAGCTGGGTTCGTGTCGAGGTATCCCCGATAAATATCGAAAATCGATAATCGAAAAACTCGGGTTATAGAAGGAGTGGTCCGATTTTAATCAAATTTGATACTCATGAGAAACGATATTCAGAAGTTTCAAGGTTACAGTTCTTACAATGGTGCAGAAAATCGATAATGTATATATATATATATATATATATATATATATATATATATATATATATATATATATATATATATATAAAAGGCAAGATGTTTGTGTGTGTGTGTGTCTGTTTATCTGCCTGTATGTCTGTATTTTTTCAGCCCTTTTTTTATTTAGTTTTTGCTTCGGGTTTGGCTCTAAGTAAGTATAATTGTAGTTCTTAGTCTCAGCCATGATACCATTTATTCAAAGGACTTATTTAGCCTTCAAAATTCAGTTTACAACGAAAAAACTTATTAGATATCGCTAACAGGAAATCAAAATTTGACTTACATCCATTCATTTTTCTTTCAGTCTACAGTTTCGCTTTAACTGGAAACAACTATTGCTTTTTAGTCATTCGTGCCAACGTCCAAAGAGTCTGAGCTCCAGGACCATGGATTAGTTTTAAAGCTTTCATTACACCCGAGCAACGCCGGCCTATACTGCTAGTCCTACATAAATCCATCCAATTTTATTTAATTGCCAACTCTAGCAATAAGGTATAAGATACAAATCCTATATAACCCACAAAATAAAATTGCACACCCACAAAATAAATGATTCAAACGGCTTTTTCACAAGTCAGTATGAAAAAACATATTTTGAATCCTAATTGGTCATCAAATCGCAAAATTCAAAATACATCAGAGAAACGGTTTTTTCACAGAGAAACGGTTTTTCCTCGCCGGAGCCACCCAACGTGACTGGATTCTATATTTAAGGATGGCCTCTAACCGGTCAGTCAGGGAAAGCAGTTAGCTGACACCTCGCCACGATGTAAGGAAGAAACCTCAAACGTGACTCGGTCACACCAACCTGGTCACGTCACATATCCATTCTATCTCTTCGTTCAATTTTCTCACTTTCAACATTCTCTTCATTTTTACGTGAAACCGCTAAAGAAGACAACGCAGCGACAAAATGTTAAGTACCACTCCTTTATTTGTTCTGCCTTCTCTCTCTCTCTCTCTCTCTCTCTCTCTCTCTCAACCTGTCGCGACCCACTAAAAAGAGGAAGGAACAAAGCCTTTACAATCCATGAACTCTAAACTACTCCGGACAATTTCAACTAAAAAACAGCCTGCATTTTCTCAATGAACATTTTTCTTTCAGTTAACGAATTTCACTTATATTTTCCTTCTTACAATTTTGTCATTCTGTAAATAAATCATTGCTTTAATATTCACACGAAATATTTTATCCTTTCACATTTCAACCTTCCATCTTCTGATATTTAAATTGTGGGGACTTCGGACGTGTTTGACACAAGGCCAATTAACCAAGCATCAGCGAGGTCCCTGCAGTATGGAGAGTTTGGAGAACGTAATACTCACAGGACAGATAGAGTGAAAGAGGGACAGGGGAAAGCAGCGCGAGACCTACTTGATGGGCTTGAACAAGTGGATGACAGAGCAGAGTTTGGGAAAAATACCAAAAGGTAAAATATTAAGAACGACAAGGGATAGGGACAAGTGGAGATCCATGATCACCGACGTCCTGAAAGAACACGGTAAAAAAGTTGCTTCTCTTGTTGCTGATATTAAAGTCTGACTGTTACTTCTCTTTATTAATGGCTCCCATCCTGTAATGTGGATTTGTTGACAAAGTAATTGTAATTTTCATCCCTCTACTAGCTAGTGTAGATTTAGACTTAATGCAAAAAGTACTAAAAACTGAACAGTACTAAATAAGATCAAGACTATATATCCCTGGACTGAGATACCGGTATGAGAAGACTTTATCCCCCGTAGATTAAATAAAATGTTCAGTTCAAATTTTCTTGAAGATTATCTGATTCGAAAAATACCTGATGAAGGCCAGAAAACGCATTAACCGTTCCTTCTTCTTCCTCACTGGTGCTGATATATGTCCTCCCCCTATATGGCAGAGAATGTTGGATGATCTCCTCCTTGAAAGACTCGAAGCAACAGAAATGGGGTTCCACAGAAGAATGCTGAGGATGCCATGAACGGAACATGTGAGCAACGATGAGATTTAAGAGAGGATGCAAACGAAAAGGAAACTTATACTTGGCATCAAGAAGAGACAACTGAGATTTCTGGGACACCTATTATAGGATACAAATCCTATATAATCCATCAAACAACTAAAACACACAAAATAAATTGCCAGCACGCAAAAAATGATTCAAACGGCAAAAAGCTTTCTTTTTTTCACAAGTCAGTGTGAAAAGCATATGCTGCATCCTGATTTGTCATTAAATCGCAAAATTCAAAATACGTCAGAGAAACGGTTTTTCCACAGCTAAAGAAGAAAAAATCGTCCCGAGAGTCACCCCACGTGACCTGGATTCAATATTTAAGGATGGCCTCTAACCAGTCACAGCAGTCAGTCAGAGGAAGCGGTTAGCTGACACCTCGCCACGTTGTAAGGAAGAAACCTCAAACTTGCGGCCAACTTTCTTTTCATCTTTTTCACTTCACGCCAACCTGGTCACTTCACATATCCATTCTACCTCTTCGTTCAATTTTCACACAACCAAATGGACACACGTGTTAAAGACCACTCCTTTATTTGTTTTGCCTTCTTTCACTTTCCCAACCTGTCGCGACCTACTAAAAAGAGGAAGGACCAAAGCCTTTACAATCCATGAACTCTAAACTACTCCGGACAATTTCCACTACAAAACAGCATGCATTTCTTCAATGAACATTTTTCTTTCAGTTAACGAATTTCATTTATATTTTCCTTCTTACACTTTTTTATTCTGTAAATAAATCATTGCTTTAATATTCACACGAAATATTTTATCCATTCACATTTCAACCTTCCATCTTCTGATATTTAAATTGTGGGGACTTCAGACGTGTTTGACACAAGGCCAATTAACCAAGCATGACCAAGGCCCCTACAAAGGAAATTTTTGACAATTCTAAAATTAAATACATTAATACTTTAGAAAAAATTAAACTTAATACTAGTTTACAATTAGTCAGTTAAGTGCCATACGTGATATACGCTTGGGCGATCATGTCTTGAAAGAGACATGACGGACTGGGCAGAAGATTATCCTGCAGTGAGTTGCCATTACTTTCTGCCGTATACTGGTTGCCAGCCAAGGCTATAAAATCCAATATATCCTGTTAATTTATGCATAACTGGAAAGTAAAACGGATTAATACCTTTCCCAAGGGTATTTGCACGTAAGTGAATGCAAGGAATTTAACTGGAGTTTGAACTCGGTTCCTCGATTATCTCCTTCAGAGCCGATATCCACTGCACCACAACGTACATCCAATTTACAATACTGCGTTAAAAACAAGGTTGGCAGAAATAACCAGAAATTACGTAAACGTATCATTATTTGGTTTAACTCACCTTTCAGCCGTAATATCCAAACAAACATTGTTAAATTCTTCATAAACTTAATTCACAAACCTTTCTACCATTCGCCCACACTAAAAAGTCAACAAAAACAATGTTAACGTCAGTTATTGTTGCATCAAGAGCATAGATAAATATATTTCACAACATAACTGGGGCAAGAAGTGGCTTGTCAACTTCAATTCGTCTAAGACCAAGCTGTTGTCTGTCAACCATTACAGGCAACCTCTCTTGCCTCCCATAAGCATGGACCAAGCGATTCTCCCGGAGAGCAATACACTACGCCTCCTCGGACTTACCCTGTCCTCAGACCTGAAATGGAACCACTATATTGAATCCATAGCAAAATCTACTGCTAAGAAGGTTGGGTCACTATGTCGATCCAGGATGTTTTTTCCACCTGAATCCATCCTGCATATATACAAGTCAACCATTCGTCCGTGCATGGAGTACTACTGCCATTTATGGTCAGGCGCCCCTGCCGTTCTCCTCAGTGTTCTTGACAGGCTCCAAAGGAGAGTCTGTAATGTGATAGGTACTGATCTGGCGGCTCGACTGCAGCAATTTCCCCATCGTCGAAATGTGGCCTCCCTTTGTCTGTTCTATAAATACTTTCATGGCTTCTGCTCGGACGAACTTAAGTCACTGGTGCCTCCTCAACAGGTGTTTACTCGTGCAACCAGACTGGCAACTGGGTCCCACCCATTCACAGTCAGGTTAGCCAAATGCAGACGACAATTCTACTCCTGCAGCTTCTTCTCTCGCACTTCCCGCCTGTGGAACTCTCTCCCGTATTCTTGCTTTCCTGACGGCTACAACCTCCAGAAATTTAAATGCAAAGTCAATACTCATCGACTAACCACTGGACTCTAGCTCTCTCCCCACCCCCGTATAACCTTCCCTTTCTCTCCACCTATGTATCTATCATCGCACCTGCATTCTCAGCTTTCTATTGCTCCTTTCTAACTAGTTTGTACTCCTCACTCTTTTCTAATTACTCTTTTTACATTTATGTAAGCCCCTGCACACCAGTGCCATTTCTGCCTTGCTCGTGGTGAAATGATTAAAAAAAATGATAATAATATGATAGCAAATAAATACTTGCCACATCTGAATAATATCACTTACTCTACTACTAACAATAATGACCCTCCAAAAAATAATTTTAACTATCGAAAAAGTAAAACCTTCCCATTGAATAGCCAATATATGTCCCAAAGAATTGTTTATAGAGTTTGAATTCATTCGGAAGATGATGATGTTAAGTTTTACTTTGGATCGACAGCTAACAAGTAGAATCTGAGATTTAATAATCACATATTGTCTTTAAACAGCAGTAGATACATCAGAAGCACTGCCTGATCCAAATATTATTGGAATTTAAAAAACAATAACAAAGTTCAGTCATTACCTGGAGTATCGTCTCTAAATCCAAATCTTACAATGGCAAAAAAGATAGATGTAACTTATGCCTTTAGAAAAAAAATTCATTTTAAACTCTAAAAATAACCCTAATCTACTTAACAAAAAAGTGATTTAATGACACAATGCACTTACATTGACCCCGATTGATATTGACTTCTCTATACGTTTGTCTCTTTCTTTTTATTTTTCTTCCTCACACCATTTTTTTTTCTTTCTTTCTTTCTTTCTTTCTTTCTTTCTTTCTTTCTTTCTTCCTTTCTTTCTTTCTTTCTTTCTTTCTTTCTGCGCAAATATTATTATAAATAATTATGAATTAATCCCCCTTAATTTCATCTCCCTGCAGTATAATATTTTTTAATTTTAAAATTTTAATTAAAATTTCAATTTTAATATTTTATCTACGTGTAGTTTATCTATGTGCAGTTTAATATATTTAATTTTATTTTTTACTCTTGTTATTAAAAACAGCAACCTAACTTTATAAGATTTAACTCCTATGAATATCGAGTGAAATTAACTTCAAAGTTATTAAACTTGTTAAATGCACCTGATGGTTGCGTAACGCATGAAAACCAGAATCATGCCATCAAAATAGTTAATATATATATATATATATATATATATATATATATATATATATATATATATACCTCTGTTCATACTACATTGCGCACTGTTTTATTAATACATGAATAATAATATTATATATATGTGTGCCGTCACATGTATATTTAATAATTCACGTTACTATCTATCTATCTATCTATCTATCTATCTATCTATCTATCTATCTATCTGTTTTTAAGTAATTTAAAAGATTTGAAAATTTAATTGTGTTGGATGGCCATTTTTGCGAGAAAATTCTCGCTTCATCAGCAAAGGTGGAAAACCAAACTTTTTTGATTTCAACCGTTGCTGATGAAGCGAGAATTTTTTGCTGAAATCGCCATCAAACGAAATTAAATTTCGAAAATTTTGAATTACCTTTAATATTTGGCTCTGTAAATAGGTAATACTATTTACATAGAGCCCTGCATCTTGATCATTTTTAATAATAGTATTTCTCGAGGAGGCTAGAAAATTGATTCTCAGACCGAGAACTTTTCAGCACCCCCTCGTGACGTGGAGAAGGCCCTGTAGGCGCGAACAATAACGATGATGTGGACGATTTTCACAAACAGGCGGAAGAAGATGGTGATTGTGTTGCTTCCAATAATGATGATATATTGTGTGAAAACGAAACGTCTTGCAGCGGAGCTGATTTGACATCTCCACACGAAAGATTTTTTTCTTCTTCTTCTGCTTGACTCCCGTCAAAACAGAATTGGCTGCACTACGACAAAAAGAAGCAGTTTTTGCACGCAAAGATTTGACACATCGATCTACTTTTTCTATGAGAGACGCCAAAAAGACATACGCATCTGTAGACGTATATACGAAGCTACATCAATATGACCGTGGGTTGGCACGAAGTCAGAAGTTGAATTTTGATCGGAAATATTCATTGAATAATGCCCGAGATCCGATATATATATATATATATATATATATATATATATATATATATATATATATGTAAATGACAATAGAAAAATTGTATTAGTTGTCAACGCGTTTCATCCAATGTGGACTTTTTCAAGGCAAAAAACGAAGTGAATTTATTAAAAATTAAGTAACTAATAATAACAAAATGTCCTTAGCAACTGAAATAATTTAAAGAACGCTATTTTTATACGTTCCCGTCCGATCACCGAAATTAAGCAACATCGAGCCTTGTCAGTAATTAAATGGGTGACCATTTGTAAATACCAGGTGCTGAAAGCGTAAGAATGGCTCGCCAGGTTTAGGGTGCAGGGCTAACAACCCTGCCCCTTAAAAAAAAAAACAGTTTGTTACAGCAACAGAAAATTGCTGCCCTATGGTCCATTGGGTATGATGGATAAATCTGTTAACTGAAGATTTCTTCAAATACTGTCACGTGTGGAGATATAGTTTTTATAGCTTTTCTTATATATATATACACATTTTCTTTGATTTCTTGATACTGTTGTGTCCGTTTGTTTGGGAGAGTAGTAATTAAAGATTTTCCCCCATTTCACCTTTTTTTTAAACAGATTTACTACTGCCCTAAACAAAGACTCAACAGAATCAAGAAATCAAAATAAAATGGTTGAATTCGTCAGCACAGCTATAAAAACAATATCTCCACACGTGACAGTATTTGAAGTAATTTTCAGTTAACAGTATAAAAATAGCGTTTTTTAAATTCTTTCAGTTGCTAAGGACATTTTGTTTTGTTATTATTAATTATTTTGTTTTAATAAATTCATTTCGTTTTTTGCCTTGAAAAAATCCTTATTGGATTAAACGCGTTGGCAACTAATACAGTTTTCCTAGTATCATTTACATTTATAAATATTGTCTTTTCTACAGATTAACTCTGAGAGATTTTTCATTTTTCACACACACACACACACACACACACACACACACACACACACACACACACACACATATATATATATATATATATATATAGGTGTTAGTCCGTAAACGGTGAAGATAACCCAACAAGATTACCTTAATATAAAATATTAATTGGTAAATTCATATAGAGAGCTCGATGGGTGTTAACCAGAGCGATATGAAGTTTATAAACGAAAACTCAAGACGTCATTGAGCCAATTCAACTCACTGAAATGAGCTATAGTTTATAATTGAAATGACGTGTTGAGTTTTCCTTTATGAACTCACTCTCTCTCTCTCTCTCTCTCTCTATATATATATATATATATATATATATATATATATATATATATATATAAGGTTTGATTAATAAAAGTATCGGGACTGGCGGTGTAGAAAGAATACTACAATACATAGCAATTTAGCATTTAATCTTCTTTGAAGTAAACCCTGTCTGAAGCCACACTTTAACCAAGATCGTTTTTATTGATAGAAACATTTCTGAAATTTTTTAGGGCAACTGTAGCAGCTGCATTGTGCATTCTCTTTGATTTCCTCGACATCTTGAAATCTTTTTTTCTTTCAATTGAAATTTGATTTTGGATGAGGAAAACTCGCAAGGGCCGTTATCTGGGGAACATGGTGGTTGTCAGACATGGGTAATGTTGTTCTTTGATAAGATCTGTCATATGATCATATTTGCTTATACACAAACACGAACACACTCACACAAAGAATATTTGACGAGCGAACTAAAATCCATAAAACAAACATTAGTCAGCAAAAAATTTTCCCAACTATATAATTGATGAACAAATAAAATTATTCTTATGAAAAATACATGACACCAGTATACATACAAAAACATCAAGCTATTTTATTGTAATCAAATGCACAATAATGATAAACAGGACAAATTAGCTATACCGAAGATAATTAAACTAGGTGCCATGTGCGTTGTGGTCCAGAGAAAACGGAGGAGCCGAGTTCGAATTTTAGTTGAATCCATTGTATTCACTTACGCGCAAATACCCTTGGGAAAGGTATTAATCCGTCTATTCCTTCCAGTTATGGGTTAAATAGCAGGACAGATTGGGTTCTATAGCCTTGGTCGGCAACCAGTCTACCGCAGAAAGCCATGGCAACATACTGCGGGATAATTTTCTGCCCAGTCACTCATGTCTCTTTTGAGACATGATCGCCCAAGCGTGTATCACGTATAGCACTTACCTGACTGACCTCCGGTCAAATCGATAACAAAACAGCATAGTATGAATAAAAAAAGGTCCCAAACTTAATAAAACAAACTTTTTTCCTCAAAATGTTTATATTATTATTAAGACCAAATCTCAAAGTAATTTTTAACTATTTTTAAAATTTTTTTAGTTTTTTCTAACATTTTTGAAATTTTGTCAGAAAGTTTGATTTTAATTGAGTCAGCGTTTACTACTGTTTTACAATGGACGCCTAATGATTGCATTACACACGTTTTTTTGGTGACAAACATATTAATTTGGAAATTCTCGCTAAATTCAAATAATTGTCGGATTTTATTGAAACTTTCACAAAGAAATAAAATTATTTTTGCAATTATTATTTTAAAAAATCTTTATAAACATGTTTCTTTTTACCTCTGTAACCTCCTTCCACGTAAATCCTTAAAATCTTAATAATTTTTACACGGATGGCTATCTTTTGTTTTATTATTTCAACGCAGGACTCATTGGGAAATATAAATCATCTATTTTTTATTTTAAGTTTGCAATCATTATGCGAAAACCTTCTCCGAAGAGTAAAATAAAAAATGCAATAAAACTCTGATATAATTTAATTTGATAATCTTTTAATCGCTGGAATAAATAATAACTATTGGGGACATTATACTCTGAAGAAAAAAAAAATTCGATTAATAATAAAATTTTTAAAGAATTGTTTTCATTTTTTAAAATTTTTTTATTATTAAATAATTTAATAATAAAATTTTTTTTTAAATATTTTAAAAATCGCCAAAGAACTGATTGCAAGCAGACTTTTTAGTTAAGAACTGATGATTATATTGCCTATCCAAAATTGAAAAGTTTAATAAAATCGTTTTGCAGAAATATTTTAAATTAATTAAAAAAAAACTTTTGTGTGTAAATATGTTCATTTTGATTAAGTACGATGTGCCATTTGATTAAGTACGATGATCCATAGGAGTCATAACATGTTTCCATAAAAATTAAATTAGATATTTTTACCATGCCTTAAACTTAATGATAATTTATTAATAAATAACATAATATAACTTAGTTCGGTTATTTCAATTTCATTCTTTCTTATTAAATTAAAATTATTGGAAAAGAAATTTAAATTTTTAAATTTTATTTATTCAGAAAGCATATTCAAATGTCTGGCTATAAATCTAAACTAAAATTCTATAAAATATTATATAATGGCTGAAAATATTAAGTTAAATTTTTAATTTTACTATTTAGCTAAAAACCAAAAAAAAGGAAATTAAATTTTGAAAATTTTATGTTTTAATGTAATTGAAATTTTGGTCGCCCCCCTTTTAGCGTTCTTGACAAATTTCAGATGTCATATCCTTCGTCATCTCCATTACGGAGATAAAAGAGGGCTACCAGAGTTAACGTTTTTTTATTGTAAATTTCTGGCAGTAACCAATTATTACTTGATTGAAATCAGATAAAGGTAAATTTGAATTTTAAAAATTTACTTAAATGACGTGTCAGCGAGGTATATTTTATTTTTGCAAGATTTTTAAAACAGAAATTTGGCTACTGTTTACATACTGTTTACGTAATGTGTCGAGCAATCAAAAATTGTGGGAAATTTAAATTTTATTTTTCCAATTCAGAAAAAATTAGATTACAATCAATATAATTTCGGTTTAAAATACACCAGTGTGTTTTTGTTTCTGGAAATAAAATTTAATCTCTTGGCTATCAATTAAAACTAATTTTAAAGCTTGAAGATAATTTATTTATTTTTAAAATTTCAATTTAAATTTAGGTATCGAAAATGGATGGAGGTGCCTAAATTAAACACTGTATTTTTACTGTATTTCCTCAAAAACATGTAAAGTTTTTTTATTATATTATCGAAAACAGTCTGTTGTTGGTTCTAACTAAATAGCCCCATCAAATCTAAACAAATTATTTTATATTAAGGTAATCTTGTTGGATTATCTTCACCGTTTATGGACTGACACCTATATATATATATATATATATATATATATATATATATATATATATATATTAAAAAAGGATTAATTCAAAGATGTTGAATAGCCATTTCGATATGAAGATCCCCACGGGGGACGACACATCACCTCAGCAACAGAAAAAACCTTTCAGAAACTGGAGAAAAATTAGTCTACTTTTCCTTTTTAAATAGATTGCAAAGAAATTAAAAAATAAATAATAAAATAAAATAAAATAAAATAAAAATAAAAATAAAGGGAAAGAAAAGGAAAAAGAAAACGAAAAAGAAAAAGAAAAAGATAGAATAAAATCAAATAAATAAGAAAAGAAAAAAAATTGACATCGTCTGGGTTCGCAAAAAAAAGGGAGAATGTAACTAAAAATTAACAGACAGACGCGTTAAATCGACGTCAGTTTAGGCAACACGGAAAAAAGGTGGTAAGAGAAATAAAAGAAGGAAGGGAGGGTAAAAGAAAGAAACTAAAGAAAAAATTTTTTTTAAATATTACAGACGCTGGACAAATTCAAAAACCTAATTTCCCCAAAACGTTGAAGTATTAGAAAAAGGCCTTTACTTAAAAAGGCATAATTATTAATAAAAGGGAATAAAAAGATATAGGATTTAAAATAAAATTATTTTTAAAAAAATTAGGTCATTTGAAATTAAACTAAATAAAGACAACACTATCTCTCTTACCACCTTTTTTCCGTGTTGCCTAAACTGACGTCGATTTAACGCGTCTGTCTGTTAATTTTTAGTTACATTCTCCCTTTTTTTTGCGAACCCAGACGATGTCAATTTTTTTTCTTTTCTTATTTATTTGATTTTATTCTATCTTTTTCTTTTTCTTTTTCCGTTTTCTTTTTCTTTTTCTTTCCCTTTATTTTTATTTTTATTTTATTTTATTTTATTTTATTTTATTATTTATTTTTTAATTTCTTTGCAATCTATTTAAAAAGGAAAAGTAGACTAATTTTTCTCCAGTTTCTGAAAGGTTTTTTTCTGTTGCTGAGGTGATGTGTCGTCCCCCGTGGGGATCTTCATATCGAAATGGCTATTCAACATCTTTGAATTAATCCTTTTTTAATATATATATTTGCTCTGTAATATTTTATTACATGGAGCTCTCTTCCTGTATCATTTTTTAATATTAAAATAAATTTTTAATATTAATTAGGATCGGGTTTTTTGGAATTTACCTTCCTGCTTTTTTCCCTTGGATTGAAGTATCTGAATTAAAATATATATATATATATATATATATATATATATGTGTGTGTGTGTGTGTGTGTGTGTGTGTGTGTGTGTGTGTGTGTGTGTGAAAAATGAAAAATCTCTCAGAGTTAATCTGTAGAAAAGACAATATTTATAAATGTAAATGATACTAGGAAAACTGTATTAGTTGCCAACGCGTTTAATCCAATAAGGATTTTTTCAAGGCAAAAAACGAAATGAATTTATTAAAACAAAATAATTAATAATAACAAAACAAAATGTCCTTAGCAACTGAAAGAATTTAAAAAACGCTATTTTTATACTGTTAACTGAAAATTACTTCAAATACTGTCACGTGTGGAGATATTGTTTTTATAGCTGTGCTGACGAATTCAACCATTTTATTTTGATTTCTTGATTCTGTTGAGTCTTTGTTTAGGGCAGTAGTAAATCTGTTTAAAAAAAAGGTGAAATGGGGGAAAATCTTTAATTACTACTCTCCCAAACAAACGGACACAACAGTATCAAGAAATCAAAGAAAATGTGTATATATATATAAGAAAAGCTATAAAAACTATATCTCCACACGTGACAGTATTTGAAGAAATCTTCAGTTAACAGTATAAAACTCAACACCATTTATCCATCATACCCAATGGACCATAGGGCAGCAATTTTCTGTTGCTGTAACAAATTGTTTTTTTTTTTTTTAAGGGGCAGGGTTGTTAGCCCTGCGCCCTAAACCTGGCGAGCCATTCTTACGCTTTCAGCACCTGGTATTCACAAATGGTCACCCATTTAATTACTGACAAGGCTCGATGTTGCTTAATTTCGGTGATCGGACGCGAACGTATAAAAATAGCGTTCTTTAAATTATTTCAGTTGCTAAGGACATTTTGTTTTGTTATTATTAGTTACTTAATTTTTAATAAATTCACTTCGTTTTTTGCCTTGAAAAAGTCCACATTGGATGAAACGCGTTGACAACTAATACAATTTTTCTATTGTCATTTACATATATATTTATATATATCAAAGAAAAAAAAAATATATATACACAAAGAATCTCAAGCTAGCAAAACCTACCGCGGTTTCACACTACGGCTCGTCATATATATATATATATATATATATATATATATATATATATATATATATATATATATGGAATTGATTTATGACTAGAAAAAGTATTGCACAGTGCATTAAATTTCATACACTATATTACTAGATATAGTTTTTATAGCTTTTCTTATATATATATATATATATATATATATATATATATATATATATATATCTAGTCATAAATCAATTCCATATATTGGCCATATTACCATTTCTTTGAGAAGATGCCTTACGCGCTTCCTATTATATACTACCACTAGATATGAACAAACAACGAGGACATGTATATATAAAATATGGTCCTATATGTCTATTCTTCGACGGTGAAGTTTTTGTAGAGCAGGGTAGCAACCGGAGAGAGTTCGCACATACGAAGAAGCTGTCGGCAGTCGTTAGCGAGTCTCTGTCTCTTCAGCTAAAATTCTAGACTTTTATATCGTTTTAAAACTCCGACGGAATGCTTGTTTTTTCCATGAACTTTGAACTTTTCTACAGCCGAATATATATGTCAACCACCTTTGTCCTTTGTTGACTTTTATATACAGTCGGATGTATTTGTCAACCACATTCTTAACGGGCCATCACCTTTCAAGTCGATTGTCACTTTTGTTGACCTCACTTACTGCTGGATGTAAATACTAATTACTCCTGCTGTTCAAAGTAATATATTACATACCTAACTAATAAAAATACAATAAAAATTTATTAACTATTAATATATATACGCTGTGTGTGTGTCTCTGTGCGTATATATATATATATAAAAACATCGCCCCAAGCAAGGCATTTTACTGTCACTGTTTTTCAGGGATTACATAGAAGGAAAGTTATGAGAAAGAGTGACAGGTTATAGGGGCTCTCAGGAAGTGGGAAAGAGAAGGATGAGAATACTGATGAGAGTGGAGTGGACGGAGAAAGGAGCATGAGAGAGAGGATGCAGGTTAGTGAGATAGGAGATGATTATTGACTTTAGATTTAAATTCTTGGGGATTGTAGCTGTCGCGGAAGGAAGTAAATGGAAGGGAATTCCACAGGCGGGAAATGCGAGAAAAGAAGCTGATATATATATATATATATATATATATATATAGATGCGTGTGTGTGTTATGAAAGCATGAGCTTGGATACGTATTTTTCGTGGAAATCAAGATACTTCAATTTCTGTACATTTCTTTTTATTTCTGTAAATATTAATGAGATCAATATTTTAATAATTAATTAATTACATTTTTTAAAAAATTTTTTAATCAAAGCAAGGTGATAAACCACTCTGACGCAATGTTTTCCAGTGTGAGAAAGTGAATAAGATTTAATCAAGAGAAAAGACAATAAAAAAGGATTTAGAAATACAGAAAATGGTTATTGTCGTTATACAGGGTGTCCCCAAAAATTTGGACACTAGCAAAAATGCATATTTTCAAGAAATGCAATTTTCAATATTTTACTGAATTAGAATATAAATAAATAACATTTTTAATATGATTTCCAACAATTGTGGTGCAAATGTTGATATGCTTTGCAAGATTCACGTGAAGTCAATACAATATTTCTTTATTGTCCTCAATATTAGCACATTCATGTGCTCAATCAAGCGTGTTGCATGTGTAATTTTCATTGAGTACACCTTCTCTTATCTTATAAAGAATACCCCAGAAAACGAGCTAATTTATTTTCTTCTTTCTACAAAACCTGTTTAATCAGTGTAAGCAAAAAATATGAGATTTCTTATGTGTTCAGAATCTGGAGAAACCAGGGAAGGAAAACTTGGAAGAGATTTCCACAAACGAGAAACGCAATAAAAGAAACTTTTGGAATAGAACATACGGTTCTGGTCAGGCACCCCTGCTGTTTATCTCAGTGTTCTCGAAAGGCTCCAAAGGAGAATCTGTAATGTGATTGGTCCTGACCTGGCAGCTCGACTCCAGCCAATTTCTCATGCCGGATGTCACTGTCACTTCTATAAATATTTTCATGGCTTCTCCTCTGACGAACTTAGGTCACTGGTGCCCACTCCACAAAAGTTTACTCGTGCAACCAGGCTGGCAACAAAGTCCCGCCCTTTTACAGTTAGATCGATCAAATGCAGGCGTTAATTCTACTACAACGGCTTCTTTTCTCGCGCTTCCCGCCAGTGGAACTGCCTTCCATATACTTGCTTTCCTGACGGCTACAACTTCCAAGCATACTGCTGGCATATCTGGTCGGGTGCCCCTGATATTCTCATCGGGCTTCTCGATAAGGTTCAGAGGAGGGTCTGTAATGTGATAGATATCGACTTGGCAGACCGCCTGCAGTCTCTCTCCCACCGGCGCGAAGTGGCTTCCTTGTGTCTTTTCTATAAATACTTTCACGGCTTCTGCTCCGATGAACTTAGATCACTGGTGCCCCCTAAATACGAATTTGCACGAGATACTAGATTAGCAAATAGATCCCACCCTTTTACAGTGAAACCGATAAAATGCAACCGCAACTTCTACTCCAACAGTTTCTTTCCTCGCACTTCCCGACTGTGGAATTCCCTTCCACACGATTGCTTCCCCGACGGCTACAATCTCCAGGAGTTTAAATGTAAGGTCAATAGACACCTCCTAACACACTAACCTGCTCCCATTCTATCAAACACTCTTCCCATCTGCCCAACCCTCATCTTCGGTATCCTTACTCATCTGTCACCTTCCTCCTGACATTCCCTATGTCTAACCACTCCTTCTCTTTACCTTCCCCTATGTAATCCCATGCGAAATAGTGGCAGTGGAATGCATTGCTTGGGGTGAGATGATTAAAAAAAAAATTTTAAATGCAAAGTCAAATCCCATCTCTTGTCCACTTAACTTCAGCCCTTTCATCACCACCCCGTGTATCTTGTTCTTTTCCTTTCTCTATACCTTCGTAACTGTCTTCACTCCTGTGTTCACATCCGTCTCATGCCCTTTCTCTTCCCTCGCCCCTGCAGCCGGTCCCTCTTTGTCTTCACTCTCCCCTTGTCTAAAACTTTAACTCACTTATTGTTATATCCCGGGGGGAGGGGATAAACAGAGAAAGAATATTGCAAGAAATAACTCTTAACACTGAGGATATATAAATAGAGATTTATTATACGTCAGTACAATAAACCAAATAGAAGTATACCAACGGACAGTTAACACGAATAACAATCAAGAAGGCAATGTCTCTGTATAGGACGTATGCGTCCGTCTTGAGAAGAAAGCTTCCGTCTAGTGACGTCTAACTCTCCTCTTAGGCTGATGGCTCCGAACTCTCGTATAATGACGAAAACTCTCGATCACTCCCGTATAATGACGAATACTCTCGTATAGTCACGAACACTCTCGTTTAATGACGAACACTCGCGATCACTCTGTAGTTCGTTCTATTATAATCCGGGCTATACCCATTCCTGGGTAAGACAGGATATTCCTCCACAACACTTATGTAGCTTCTTACACTTCAGTGGGGGTACCGCTTTTCTTGGGGTGAAATGATTTTTAAAAAAAGCTTGTTTAACAGTATAACCGTGAGACCTCTTTGCCAATCTAGTTATTCAGTCAGTTGAGTGCCATACGTGATACACGCTTGGGCGATCATGTCTCGAAAGAGACATGACTGACTAGGCAGAAGATTATCCCGCAGTAGGTTGCCATTGCTTTCTACGGTAGACTGGTTGCCAGCCAAGGCTATAGAACCCCATCTGTCCTGTTATTTAACCCATAACTGGAGGGAAGATAGGGATTAATACCTTTCCCAAGGGTATTTGCGCGTAAGTGTATGCAACAAATTCAACTAGAATTCGAACTCGGCTCCCCGATTTCTCGTTCCGAGTCGATATCCACTGCACCACAACGCACCAAGGATGAAAACTCATCGCGACAGCAGCCATGAGAATATTTGCAAAAAAGTCTTGGGGAAAGCCACGTTAAGGCGGTGAGAACGAGACAAAGACAGATGTATGATGATGTATGTGTGTAAATGAATATATTTGTGTATATATATATATATATATATAGATTTGGGTGTGTGTATGTGTATATATCTGTATGTCCATATATCTGTATGTATATATAGGTTTTATTTTATTGTTTCTTCTTTTTACAGTGTTATATGATATATTTATTTTTTTTGCGTATGTTAGCTTCTTTACTAAGGTTTCATTATTTTTATTATCATTTTTGGTATTATTATTATTATTATTGGTGTTATTATTATTTAAAATTTTTTATATATATTTTATATTTATTATTGTTATTATTATTATTTTATTAATATTATTTAAGATCATTTTTAAGATTGTTTTTTAATATTATATTTATCATTTCCTTATATATTATATTTTTAATTTATTTTTTAGTTTTTATAACTATATTTATAACATAATACGACTAGTAGTTATATTTTAATTTGTATTAAAAGTATGATTTACCATTTATTTTTATACCGTAAATACATCCCATTATCTTTAAAACTAGATTTAATGTTAAATTTCTATGCCATGTTTTTGTAATAAAGCAGATGAATTGCAATTCTAGTTTATACTTTAGATTTCATTAATGTGTTTTAGCGATACCATAGACGCTGCTGACGATCTAAGACGTTGACTTTGATTTATTTTCTTCTTTACTGTTCGTTCTCCTTTGCTTTTCTTTTTCTTTCTCTTTTTTCCGTTTACGATTTTTCTATAATTTTTATTTTCCTTTCTTTCTTTTGTTTTTTGAATGAGCGAGGAAATGTTTTTGTAGATTACCGTTACAAATATATATTCTCGATATGGGCACCTGAGTGTCTGCATGTGATTATTTTCGGGATGATTTTGAATATTAACTGGTGAATCATTTGAGTCTGAAGAGCAGCAGGCTTGGCTGCGAAATATGTATTACCCATATGCATTTTACTATTTTGAAGAGGATTTACCAAAATTACATAAAATATAAATTGAAATACGAAAGAGTAAATTAATTCAATAAAATAATCATTGGCTTCAACCACGGTCTCCAGACAACCTCCTGCTTTTCTTATGCGCAGTCTCCTTGCTTAAGTTGGTGAACTCTCCTATAATACTTCTCTTCTTTACTTATTTAGTGTGACAAAGCGTTTTTCTGGTCTCTCGCTCACTGTGCTCCATACATAATAACCAAGCGATTGCAGTCTGGGGAATTAGGTGGTCCGATTTAAGTGATGATCTGGTAGAAGAAATTGTCTGACCGCCATGGCTAGGTTCGCCTGCTTGTGAGATATGATGCTGAGTTCTGTTACTAATCATATAGTCTTCCAGGAGGCATCTTCTTGGTTCATGATACCAGTACCTCTACAAGATGTTGGCCTCTGTTTTGCGTCTCAGACCCGGTTAGAAGATGAATGAAGGAATACCGTCACCATTATTAGTGATCACTACAAACACCTGATGATGACTAGATATATCATCCAAATCTTTTTTAATCTCCTGCACGGTTCTCAGATTTACACCAAAACACTTTAAATGTAAATTTACATACAGGGAGCACCAGTGAGCTTTTGCTCCGATGAACTTAGCTCACTGGTGCCCCTATATACGAATTTATTAGAGCAACTAGATTAGCAAATAGGTCCCGCCCTTTTACTGTGAAACCAATAAATTGTAAACTAAAATTCTACTCCATCAGATTCTTTTCTTGCACTTCCCGCCTGAAATTCCTTTCCGTTTACTTGCTTCACCGACAGCTATAATCTCCAAGAATTTAAATGTAAATAGTCATCTCCTATCTCACTAACCTGCATTTTCTCTCTGATTTTCCTTTATCCGTCCATTCCACTCTCATCGGTATTCTCATCCTTCTCTTATCCACTTCCTGACACCCTCTATAATCTATCACTCTTTCTCATAACTTTCCTTTTCTGTAGCCCGCTGCAAAACAGTGGCAGTAAAATCCCTTGCTTAGGGTGATATGATTATAAAAAAAATTCTATACTATTATAATGTGGGTATAAAGTGGGTGATCAATTCTACATTACAATCACTGCATAAACTGATCCCTCACTTTATGGCCACATTCATTCTTTTCTTACCCACTTCCTGACACCCCCTGTAAACTGTAAGTCTTTATTACAACTGTCCTCCTATGTAACCCCCTGAAAAATAGTGGCAGTAAAATCCCTTGCTTAGGGCGATATGATTATAAAAAAATGTTCGTATTGAAGATTCCGGTGCGAATTCCAAGCAGTACGGTAAGATGTTTACAAATTTATGGCGGAATAAATTGCGTCATGGTCATCCTTTTTCTCACAGACGGTGTCCAACTAGTTCTACCATATTGTGCCGTCGACAAAATAAAAGAACAATCAATGCGCATGTGCGAAATTACGTATATATCAGGGCGACAAATTATCCGTCGCCCTGTGTGTGTGTTTGTGCGAAATATTTTTGTTACCTTCTCTCTATTTCTCCCTGTTCTTTCTGCATATGTATATTTATTCATATAACTTCTTATGCCAGCATCTATCTATCTATCTATCTATCTATCTATCTATCTATCTATCTATCTATCTATTCCATTTCCTATCTATCTATCTATCTATCTATCTATCTATCTAGCTATCTAGCTATCTATCTATCTGGCCATATTTCTTTCTTTCTATCTATCTATCTATCTGGCCATATTTATTTCTATCTATCTATCTATCTATCTATCTATCTATCTATCTATCTATCTATCTATCTGGCCATATTTCTTTCTATCTATCTATCTATCTATCTATCTATCTATCTATCTATCTATCTGGCCATGTCTCTTTATATCTATCTATGTATTCCAGTCAATTTCATATCTATCTATCTATCTATCTATCTATCTATCTATCTATCTATCTATCTATCTATCTATCTATCTATTTGTCCATAAGTAATTTATAAACCACTGTGTAATTGAATTTACCACTGTCTTTTATCTTCATGGATTTCTGTAACTTTCAGACGTTTTACAAAAAAACAAAAAACAAAAAATGAAACGAAAAAAGTCTCCAAGTCGACAGTGTGTCAGACCAGGTGGCATTTTTTTCTCTCCTAAATTTTCATTAGAAAAAAAAACGTAAAATATTCATAGCACAGTCAGGAAGAGACACTCCCGGTGTTGAGGGCATCAAATATGGATGAAATACCTCGCGATATCTTTGCGGAGAGTTGTCGGGGATAATCGAAAAAAAAAAAAAGTATTTAAGAAAAAAAGAAAGGAAAATGTAGAAAACAGGCAGATAAAAAAAAAACTTTTTTATTTTCTCTAGGTGAATATAAGTATTTACAGAGTGCGATGGATGAATTGTCGTCTAACATTTACAAAAAGAAAAATAACATTGACTTCTCATTTTAACAGATATATTTAGCAAAAATACACAAACATCTTGAAATACTAAAGAGTAAATTTATTCCAGAAAATATCTCCTGACTTCAACAACAGCCTCCAGACTTCGGAATCCCCTGCATCTCTTTTGGATATACATTTTTTGTTTAAGTTGTGAATGCTGTCATAATCCTTGTATTCAGTTCATCTTTGGTGTTACAAGAACTTTTATTGGTCTCTTGCCCAACTGTGTCTGACACAAAATAATCAAGGGTGTTCAAGTCTGGGGAGTTGTCTAAATATAAGGGATGATTTGATCACAGAATTTGTCTAACTAGGTTCTCTTGCTTGTGTGGCATGCGGAAGGGCCCTGCTGCCAGACATAGTCTTCCAGGGATGCACTACCTTGTCAAAACACTTGATGTTGGCCTCCGTATTAAATCTGAGGATCAGTGTAACGATGAATGGAGTTATAATATCTCCATCACCCTCTCCCTATATATCCTTTTCTTTCTCTCTACCTTTGCAACTGTCATCAGACCTGTATTTCCATCCTTCTCTTACTCCTTTCTCTGACGCCCCCTGTAAATGGTTCGTCCTTCTCTTTACTCTCCTCCTATCTAATCTTTTACTCTTATGTAGCCCCCTGCGCATCAGTGGCGTTACCCCCTTGCATGGAGTGAAACGATAATAAAAAAAAGTTATTACTCGAAACACCTTCGTAATCACCATTAGACTCATCCAACTCTTTCTGAATCCTCTGCACTTTTCTCAGGTTGACACCCAAATATTCATACTGGATCTTCCGGCGCGAATTTTAAGCAGTACATCATACCGTTTCCACATTTTTTGAAGAGTAATTTGCGTCATAGTGCTCTTTTTCTCACAGTCGGTGCCTAACTGATTCTGCTATATTGTGCAGACGACAAAATCAAAAACAAACAACGCGCATGCGTGAAATTAAAATATAAAATGTTGACAATTTACCCATCGTACCCTGGATATTATCGATCATTGCAAATGTTCGTGTCTGATAAGAAAAGTAAAAAATAAAGTTTTGCATACACACAAAAATCATTTATTTCTTAAGTAGATTGTTTCCATTATATTTAACAACTGCCTCCCCTCGTTCTACAAACTAGTTCTCGTAAAAATTCGTGCTTTTTGTTAGAAGAAGTTAGTGAGATATTTTTCAACTGACTGCCCAGGGTCAATTTTTTGTGTTTCAAATAGTTCTATAGAGACAGGAACAATCCGAAGGGGTAAAGACGATAGAATCCGGCGGGGGTTGGAGAGTTTTCCATTTAAAATCTTTAAGCTTCTGTAAGGTTTGTTTTACAACATGTCGTCTTGCGTTGTCCTGGTGGAAAATGACACTTTGCCAAAACGGGCCGTTTTTCGTGAGTCGCCACATTTAGATTGGTGACTTGGTCACAGTTATTCTTTCGGCTGCTAGAAAAAAAGCTCAAGATGAATTAGCCCCCTGTAATCCCACTAACGCGTTGTGGTACAGTGGATATCGGCTCGGAACGAGAAGCCGGGGATCCGAGTTCGAATTCCAATTGAATCCATTGTATTCACTTACGCGCAAATACCCTTGGGAAAGGTATTAATCCATCTATTCCTTCCAGTTATGGGTTAAATAACAGGACAGATTGGGTTCTATAGCCTTGGTCGGCAACCAGTCTACCGCAGAAAGCAATGGCAACCTACCGCGGGATAATCTTCTGCCCAGTCAGTCATATCTCTTGCGAGACATGATCGCTCAAGCGTGTATCACGTATGGCACTTAACGGACTGACTGAATATAATCATGATTAAGGCTTTTACTGGGCATAAAGTGGGGGATCAGTTTTATATTGTATAAAGTAATAAACTGGCCCCCACTAATTACTTCTTAATAATATAATACATCTCTTCTCCCTCTAGCCATGAGTCAAATAACAGAGTACATTGGGCTCTATAGCCTTGGCTGGCAACCAGTCTACCGCAGAAATCAATGCCAACCTTTTGCAGGATAATCTTCTGCCCAGTCAGTCATGTCTCTTTCGAGACATGATCGCCCAAGCGTGTGTCACGTATGGCACTCAACTGACTGAACAGCAAAAAAATCGCTACTGAAACACAAGGGACTATGTTACGGACGTGTCGAATTTGAAAACGAGCCCAAGTCTCTTTAAATGACGAAAAGCAGTTTAGACTTCAGTTTTCAAACTTCCAAATCTCTATCGTCGAAATCTTCGATTTAATTCTTCACGATGGCAAATAGAGCTTCTACATCGACGTCGGAATGCCACCCGGGGTGTGGCTGATCATTTATGTTAAAAACGTCCGAGGAAAGAGCAGGAACGCGATCCAAATAAACCTTCTGAATGTTTTTTTTTTCGCACTCCCGTCGCTCACCCTTTTCCGAATTTCAAAGAGCATAATTTGGCAAAAGTGCAGCTTTTCATTCTCCGTCTTAAAGACATTCATTTGTGAACGTCAAAATTCAATAAAGTCTGACTCGCAAGTAATCAGTGCAAAGTTTCAATCTCGAAATTGATAGCAAGACAATTGCTAGTATCAAGTTGAGGTTGAATGAAAATTGTTTCTCAAGTTACGAAGTACTTTCAAATGTTTTATTGAAAGTACTTGGGAACTTGAGAAAGGGAAAATAAAAACTTATTTAAAAGTTACAGTGCCTTTCTCACATCTTTCAATTATAAAACACGGAAGATTATTCGTGAGTATGAACGGAATTTATTAAAAATAAGCAGACATAATGTTTGTAATTTATTTCATCAAACATGTCTAAAAAGAATTTGCTGCCTAAATACACACACACACACACACACACACACACACACACACACATAACCGTACTGATGAGCTGTGATACAGCGAAACAGATCTGCCTGCGGATGACTATATATATATATATATATATATATATGTGTGTGTGTGTGTGTGTGTGTGTGTGTGTACTATTCATAAATATACGATTAGTTCTTTACCGTTAGCACAGTTCTGAGTCTTATGCACTGTGCATTTGATGATTGCATCGTGCATGAAGATTATAGATTTTCTATATTAGAAGTTGTACAAACTCATGGTTTTGTCCACTGTTTGTAGTGATTTGCTTTGTTAGAGTGCTTGATACTCAGTAGAGCATTATATATCGTAATATTTTTATTATAAGTTTAAAATAAAAACATAATTTACTGCAACACAAAAGCCGTTGTGCTTCGGTACTAACTTATTAGCACCTCGTCAGGGAAAGAAGTATTTTTCTGTTAGGAATATTTATATATAGAAGCTTAAAAACAACACAATTTTTATCAAATCCAAACAATTTAGACAGGGTGATTGTCGGAGTTTTTGAACAAATAGAAATCCAGGTCATGTTGGATAGGAGAAATTTGATTGTAAGGGTAAAGGTGTGTAGAAACTTGAAATGACTTGAGACCCAGACGTTTTCTATGCCAGTGATGAAATAGATTTATTTCATCACTGACATAGAAAACGTTCACATGAAAAATATTCAAAATTCTTTTTAAAATATTGGTGTTCAATGAATTGTACTAAGTATTTCGATTTATGATTAGTAAGTATAGTTTTCACTTAATATTAGTAAGTATAGTTTTTACTTAATAACAATATCATCTAACAAACACAAAGTAATGCAGAAATTTAAGCGATTTAAAAATTTATAAATTATTCTAATTACAATTTCATAAAATTTTAAAAAATTCTTTTAAAAATTCATTATCGATCGATTTTTTAAGCCAATAGTGTTCATAACATATCTTATTCATAAAAGCAATTAAAACTTTTCCAATCAAATAATGTCTTCATCTTATTGCATTTTTTTTATTTTACGATTCAGAGCAGATTTACTTAATTGTGTTCCTATTTTTACAAAAAAAAAAAAAATAAAATAAAAAACAAAATTAAGAAAATAAAAAAAAATAAAGAAAATGATGATTTAAATTCTTCAAAGAACATTGTGTATAAAAAATATAGACATCATGTGACACAAAATTTAATTCTCTAAAATCCATAAAATTAAATAAGTGGTGGGATTTACGTGAAATTTGTATTTTTGCCAAGATTTTCCAAAAATGAAACATTTCTAAAACAATTCATTTGTGTATAAGTTCTAAAAGTTTCCTTAAAATCCACTATTTGATATTTGCAGAATTTCCAAATCAGTGTTTTATTCACCGCAAAAATGACTCTAAAACTTCTTATACTAATCTTTGTCCACAGAACTGACACAAAAAAAGAAAATTCGAAAAAAAAAAAAGGATAAAAAATATAATTAAAAAATCCTTTCGTCTTGATAGCATAAAGATTTTCACTATATAGCTTTGTTTTTATTAATTTTAAGTCATTTTTTTAATTCATGGTATGCTAATATTTTCATTATGATATGCCATTTATTTCATCATAGTATATTATTTTTTTTTCATCATATGTTAATTTTACATCATGGTATGCTAATTTTTTTCATCATGGCATGCTATTTTTTCGTCATGGTATACTAAATTTTTCAACGTAGCTTGCTAATGTTTTAGCACATGAGTGGCGGTAGCCTCGTAAGTGCATGTGTGATATCAGCGTTTATCTTAGTGTATCGGCTTGTATGCGTGTGTACACGGACGTTTTCCTAAATCAACTACAACATTGTGAAGGACGAACATATCGCCATATTTATTTGGATGCACATAAAATCTAAGTTTAGCACAAGCAAACCATTAATAAATCTCAAACATTCTTTCCTTGCTAAATAAACAGAACTCTCTCTCTCTCTCTCTCTCTCTCTCTCTCTCTATCTATCTATCTATCTATCTATCTATTGATATAGAGAGAACTACAGAATCAGTCGCTTTTATAAATAATCCTTTTCAGATGACAAACACGTTCGCCGGAGCTCAAAAGAAATGTCAGAAAAAATGAAAGTAGCCTGATGCTTGAATAGTCACTGTCCAGGAGATACGGTTGGCCGAGGCTGGACATTAAAATTCTTGAGCCAAATGGGTTGGTGCCGGTCTGGCTAGAGAAAAAAAAAATGAAAAGAAAAGAAAATGAAGACATCATCACAGTAAGAAGTTTTTACGCTTAAGTTGCCGAAAAGCAGACGACAAAAGAGCGGTTACTTTAGACAGAAAAAGGGCTTCTTGTTTAAAAGAAAGTCAAGTCCTTGCGAAAAATCCCTTGCGTATATAAATGTATATTTACTAGTAGTGCACACACACACACACACACACACACACACACACACACACACACACACACACACACACACACATATATATATATATATATATATATATATAAAATAAAATAAATTTCGAAATTCGTTTTATTTTATAATTGGTTCTGTAATTTCAATATTAATTACATTGAGCCCTCCACCTGGATCATTTTTTAATATTAAAATATTAATATTAATTAGGATCGGGTCTTTGGGATTTACCTTCCTGCTTTTCCTTTTGAATTAAAGTTTTTTTTAAACATATATATATATATATATATATATATGTGTGTGTGTGTGTGTGTGTGTAGGAAATAGTGATAAGCCCATAAAAATGGAGCGGTAATCCAAAAACTTTATCTAATTAATATAACATATTAAAAATATAAAACGTAGAACTTTATTCATGTTATAATTTTAAAATTTTAATTTCCCTATATTTTTATGTACATGAAATATTTGAATATTTAAATTTTTAAGATTCACGATTTACGCCCCTTTGATTTCTTCTCTCTGCCTTATTTAAATTTAATCTTAATTTCAAATTCAAATTTTATATTTTTATCCACATGTAGCCGTAGAATATTGAAATTTTTAATCTTGTAAAAAGCAGCAAATTATCAGACTTAATTCCCATAAACATTGAATGAACTTAAATTTAGATCTATTAAACTGCTAGTTTGAAATATGCACCTGATAGTTGCATAATACACGAAACTCCGAGTCGTGCTGTAGACATAGGATAATACGTATATTTATTAATATATGTAAAATATAGCACTCAATAGATATTATTCATAGCAGTTCGAATTCCAGTCGAATTCATTGCATTCACTTAAGCGCAAATACCCTTGGGAAAGGTATTAATCCGTCTCTTCCCTTCAGTTATGGGTTAAATAACAGGACAGATTGGGTCCTGTAACCTTGGTTGGCAACCAGTCTACCGCAGAAAGTAACCTAATGCGGGATAATCTTCTGTCCAGTCTGCCATGTCTGTTTCGTGACATGATCAGCCAAGCGTGTATCACATATGGCACTTAACTGACTGACTGAATATAATAGTTGAAATCATGATTAAGCCTTCTACTGGGCATAAAGTGAGGGATCAGTTTTATATTGGTATGAAGTAATAAACTGGTCCCCTACTAATTACTACTTAATATTATAATATATCTCTTCCCCGCTCTAGCTATTAGTCATATAACAGGACAGATTGGGTTCTATAGCCTTGGCTGGCAGAAAGTAATGGCAATGTGATAATCTTCTGCCCAGTCAGTCATGTCTCTTTTGAGACATGATCGCCCAAAGCGTGTATCACGTATGGCACTTAACTGACTGACTAAAATCTCTGCGTGTTAGTGGCTCTTTTTTTCTTTATTGAAATAATTAAAAAATAAAATAAAAAAAACTCTGAATCGTTGAGCCTGGTCAGTACTTAGATGGGTGACCAGACGGATGTGCGTGCTTACGGTCATATCACGTTGAATACACCGGTTCTCGCTCGATCACCGAAGTTAAGCAACGTTGAGCCTGGTCAGTACTTAGATGGGTGACCGCTTTGAAATACCAGGTGTTGTAAGAGTTTAGTGACGGATGTGCATTGTGGTGCAGTGGATATCGGCTCGGAAAAAGAAATCATTCGAAATCGGTGAGCCGAGTTCGAATTCCAGTTGAATACCCTGCATTCGCTTAAGCACTGGTACTCTTGGAAAAGGTCTTAATCCCTCCACTCCCTTCCCTTCAGTTATGGGTTAAATAATAGGGTAGGACTTGGCGACCCTGCCCTTAAAAACAAATCACAATGAATCATGGTACTCCAAAAGAAAAACTATTACGAGGCACAAAACTTATATAAAAACAATAATAAACTGTTGAAAGAAAAAGGTATTACCAGCAATAAATGACCCGCCGAGGCTGATATGCCATAAAACAACCAACCAACCAACATAATTAAGCGGTTATAAATCCAGAACTTTTTCCGGCAGTTGTAACAATTACTGACTGCTTTGTCAAACACGAAAAATCAAATGTTACATTTAACTCAGAATATACACCGCAAATATATAACACGCTCCAATTTCCCCTCTCTCATCGAATGCGCCCATGGCTTAAGGTGTGGGGACTTCGACTGACAAATCAGTCGAGTTTCGATCACGGCTAGAAGCAAGTAGATACACTCCTGATCAAAATTTTAAGACCACTTAAAAATCTTTAAAAATAAATATTTTTTTACTGATAGATTTTAAACTCCTCCTACTTAAGGTTACCAATACTACAATCTAAAAGGTTATGGAAACAAAAAGCTATATTCCAAACATTTTATTTAGAAATTTACATTTTTAAAGATTTTTAAGTGGTCTTAAATTTTTGATCAGGAGTGTATGTACAGCCACACTGATGAGCTGGGATACAGCTGTGATACATGTGGATGACTTATATATCGCCATTTCGGTCGGGTTTCAATCCTGGGTAAAAAAGCAATCGGAGTCTAACCGTACTGATGAACTTTGATACGGCGAAACAGATCTGTCTGCGGATGACAATAAAAACTATATATATATGAAAAGTGTATGGATATAATTATAAATATCAATATATATATATATATGTGTGTGTGCAATTTGTTATATATATTATTTATATATTATATATGCGTGGTACTTATTTGAAAGCGCTCAACATCAGTGATAGAGCTGTCATATTCATATAGATAGGTGTGAGTTTGTAACCCTGGGTTTCACGATCTTGCGATCGTTAGATAAACTCTGACGATCGCAATAGCGTGAAACCCAGGATTACAAACTCACACCTATCTCTCTCTCTCTCTCGATATATATATATATATATATATATATATATATATATATATATATATATACTGTGTTCCTTAAGGACGTATGTGATCATGGCCCTTCACATATCCCTGTCGCTTGTTGCCTTAATAACACTTCTCCTGTTGCCCTACTTAATTCCTGCTCGACAATCCATCTGCTCAAGTCCATCAAGTATGTCATGCGTTGCTTTTCCTTGTCTCTCATTCTCTCTATCCGTCCCATGAGCATCAGATTCTCCAGGCCCTCTTTCCTCACTACATGTCCCAGAAACTTCAGCTGTCTTTCCTGATGTTAATATCAGTTTTCTTTCCGTGTTCATCCTCTCCAAAACCTCGTCATTGCTCACACGTTCTTTCCATGATAATCCTCATCATCCTTCTGTAGAACCACATCTCGGGTGCTACAGTTCTTTCCTTCGTGTTTGATATTGTTCAGTATTCGATATTATACTGAAGGACAAACATCACATCACAGTCCAGTTCTATATATATATATATATAATCTAAACTTCATCCCTTGTTTACGATGTGGTTTACGGTTTTCTCTTTTCCAATCTTTTTACTTTTTTTTTTCAATTAGAGTAGATAGACTAAACTATCGCCCGGTTCACACTCCACCCACGTCTATTGAATAGGTGTTGTTCCCTTTTTAGGATGTGGTTTCCGGTTTTCTCTTTTCCAATCTTTTCATTCTTACGTAGCCCCCGGCACAGCAGTGGCGTTACCGCCTTGCTTGGGGTGATATGATTAAAAAAAATATATAAATGGAACTTTGTCTGTGTGTGTGTCCGTTACCTATAGACTCCGAAACAGCTGAACCGATTTTCTTGAAAATGTACACAGTTGTACTATAAGTGTCTGCGAGTGTTCTTAGCTAGGTTTTGTGTCGAGGTACCCCCGATAAATATCGAAAATCGATAATCGAAAAAATCGGGTTATAGAAGGAGTGGTCCGATTTTAATCAAACTTGATACACTCATAGGCAAAGACATAAGAAACGCTATTCAGAATTTCTTACAATAGTGCAGAGAATATATACATAAAAGGCAAGATGTTTGTGTGCGTGTGTGTGTCTGTTTATCTGTCTGTATGTCCTTTATAGAAATACACAATTTTTATCCGATTCTCACTAAGCTTCACACAAATATTCTTTAGGCTGATTCTGAGCTCCAGGACGATGGATTAGTTTTAAAGCTTTCATTACACCCGAGAAACGCCGGGCTATGCTGCTAGTATATATATATATATATCTATATATATATATATATATATATATATATATATATATATATATAAATGAGATTATAACTATACTCGTGTCTAAAAACCTTCCACGAATCTACGAAGAAGAGAAAAACAGTTTTAAAAAAAGACAGAGCTAAGTACATGAACATCAGTCAAAAGAGTTCAGACCGAGTCCGCACGTAGCCTAAAGAAAAAAACCGACACGAGCAATCAACTAACAAAAAGCGTTCAATCAAGACCTCCTATATATTAACCAAGGCCTAAGCAAATGAAATGTGACGTCACGGTAGTAGTGTCATGAATCGTAGCCGTAGCGTTAGCCGTCTTCATGACAATGTTGATAATCACAAAGACGTTATTTTTTAATAAAGATTTTAAAACTTTTTAAAATGTAACAAGAAAAAAAAAAGAAAGACACATGTTTTGATTTATGCTGGTTTTATTAATTTTAAATAAAATTAAGAAAACAATAAGAAAATATAAACATCATTGTTGACTACTGACTGTCGGTCGTGTTTGTAAACACAGTTTTAAAGACAAAACTTTTCGTTTATTAGTCTAAATTCTAAAAATTTAACAAACACTGCTTAAATTTTCATATTTTTAATTTAATTATGAAAAATCACAATCACTTTTGTTTCAATTGCAAGAATTTTTAAATCAGAATTGCTCAAATATAGCAATCAAGAAACCATTAGAATTTAGGAACAAACAAGAAGCAACAATAAATAAGCAAATTAATTAAAATATTTAAAAATGCAACAATTTAAATTCAAGCAAATTAATTCAAACTAAATAAGTTTAAGTTACTGTTTTTTTTTAAAATCAAACTTATAAAAGTTTTTTATGTCTCAAAATTCAGCTGAATGTTTGAAGTTTTCTTTTTTTACTTAACTTCTTACAAGTAATATTATCATTTTCCTTGCTACAAAAATTATTTAATAATGCATTAGAAGAGCTCCAGATAATCATTTTTTCTATTTTTTCAATGCTATGACCTTCATCACATGAGTCAACATGAAAAAGAAGTTCATCATTAGCCAAAACATCCAATGTTATGTACATAGACAATTTTCTTTGATTCATTGAATGAAGAAAAGAAGGATTCTTTACAAGTTTATTAATAACAATATAATTGTATAGTACTAAATTTGTTGTTACATCATTGGGATATAACAGAGAACCTCTATTAATTCCTTGAAAATAACTGTTTATATCAGGTCTCTTCCTGATACTAAACTTTTACAACTATAACATTTCATTTTTTTAAAAACAGCATAACAGCAATAACCTGCTAAATATATTATAATAGGCAGGACTTCTTTGCACTGATGAACATCATTATCAGTTACGTCTATGTTAAATTTATAAACATCTAAATTTTGTTCCTCTGTCATTTAATTCCAATTCACCTCTTGTAAATTCTTCAAATTAATACTTTGATTATTAAAAGGCAGGCTAAGTTTTAAAACAGACAACATTCTTAGTTTTTTTTCTCATTCAAATAATTGACGGATAGAGATATTATATTGATCACCACTAAGTTGTCGATACTAGCCAAATCTTGCCTCCAGACGATCAGTTTGAAATTTTCCAGGTAATATATACAACATTTTCAGTTCTTCTGTACAATATTGTGTTAGTTCTAAAATGGCATAAGTGGTATGGTGTTAAAGCAGTATAAAAGTTTCCTTTGTGCTAAATATTTTCTAAAAATTAAATATTTTAAAAGTTAGGTTTTAAAATTCAAGTGTGGTGTGATTTAGGCCTTTATGTTTCAAATAAATTCAAAACTTAGTCAGAAATAATAGGTTTAAACAAAGTTTAAATCATCATTTTCCAATTTTTAAATTTTCGGTAATAGTGACTTGACTTTTGTTTTTTTTGTAACACATAATTTCACGGAGTTTTCAAATAAAAAACCTTAAAAATAAAACAAATTCTTTTAAAATTGACTATAAGATAAATTTTGTAGTTTTTGTTAATACAAAAAAAAAAAGAATTAAAAAAATTCAATTCAAGAATATTTTTTCATGTTTAAAAATGATTCATAAAGTTGCAAGAAGTATAGAAAAGTTTTTACTTTTGTTTTCTAAGAATTTTTAAACATTTCATTGAAAAAAAAGACACTATTTTCTGAAATAAAATATCAATAAAATATTAATTCAAATACTTTTAGAAAATATAATGTTTAACAACTTTTTTCGGCTTCAGTTTAAATTTTAAAACATTTCGAAAAAAAAAACTTACAAACGAATAGCCGTATTTATTTATTTTTTTTTTCAGATATTTTTTATTTCAATTTTATTCAAAGAAATAAAAATAATATCTTAATTTATTGTATTAATTTAAAAGATATAAACAAAGTGCTTTCTTTCTTCTTGTGCTACGGCAAAACTAATTTTTTCGCAAATTTTGATTTTAGCGACTGTTGAAATAAATGATGATAAAATTTTAACTACTTACTTTGCTGAATGGACTTGGGGTAAAATTCTCCCTTTTAATGGCATGTTTCCATTTATCAAATAAATGTTTATTTTTTGGAAACGAAAAACAATGAACTTTCGGTCCATTTTTATAATTCCCTTTACATTGTGGTACCACACAAGAAGAAGGCATGTTTGGTTCTGAAAATAAGTCAACGCTAACGGACTCCGTATAAAACAGAACTCTACTAAGTGTGACGTCAGCACGTCAACTTTAATCATAGGATAGGCCTTGGTTAATATATAGGAGGTCTTGGCTCAATACTTAGGTAGAGCGAAATAAGTAAAAATAACTAGTGAGCCAGACAGACCTACCTAGGTTTCACCTAAACGGATCGTCAGGGAAATATATATATATATATATATATATATATATATATATATATATATATATATAACTATTACTAATATATATACATTTTGTTTCCCACCGTCAGCAAATCTATAATCTTCATGCACGATGCAATCATCAGATTCACAGTGCATAAGACTCAGAACTGTGCTAACGGTAAAGAACTAATCGTATATTTATTAATAGTACACACACACACACACACACACACACACACATATATATATATATATAGTCATCCGCAGACAGATCTGTTTCGCTGTATCACAGCTTATCAGTACGGTTAGACAGCCGATTGCTCTTTTACCTAGGATTGAAACCCGACCGAATTCGCGTCAGTCGGCGATTCTACCTCTGAGCTATGAGCACTCGGGAGAAGAAGGCAGATTTTTTAGCGTGTATATTATCATTATACACGCCCAATAGCTGTGAGTGTTCTAATTAATTGCTGAATGAACGATGTGTAGATGCCAGAGTAGCTACTGTTTTTCAAAGTCTACCATTCTTCCAGAGTGCTCAATCAGGGTGTGAAAGCTTAAGGTACGACTGACCACTCGTATCCGAGGATGCTGTCTACAATGGTGTCTAGCTAATCCCCAATTGCAGGTGCTTACTTAGGCACACTTGTGTTGATTCAACACCTGTAGAGCCCACCTGTGGTTTATACTGCAACCATGCTGAGCGGAGCTTAGTTACAGTTTCTGGGAGAGAACGTGTGATCTTGCTTGAACAACGAACCAAAGAAGTTCAAGACGCTCAAACCCTCGTTTACGATGATTTGTGACTTTTAACCATCGACATATCTAACTTTTTCTTTCTCTCTCTCTCTCTCTCTCTCTATATATATATATATATATATATATATATATATAAATCCAGATAAAATGGGCCCAAGGTTTTAAGATTATGCGTTCCCTGGCATTTTTTTTTATAAACAGTGTTCAATACAATAAATATTGTAAAGCATAATTTAATCATATAATTACGAATTAAAAGTAGATTGCGACACGGAAATGTCTATGTTTCGAGGTAGAATCTCATTATCAGGCAATGTTGGATGTTTGTTGATTTACAGTATATATTTAA
>JBBBDQ010001716.1:1537500-1547500 GCA_037127315.1 Ascarosepion bandense | reverse complement strand
AATTTTTAGAGTGTTCCTATTAAAAAAATTTCGTAGGGGATTGCTGTTATTAAAATGTGTGTCTACTAATTTGCGAAAATATTTACCAATATTGATATTTGTTAGTTTACAGTATGGAGGGTAAAACCAGATTTTCTTTCTTTTTGTATAATTATTTTTATTTTATAATTGGCTCTGTAATCTCAATTACATTGAGCCCTCCACCTGTATCATTTTTTAATATTAAAATATTAATATTAATTAGGATCGGGTCTTTGGGACTTACCTTCCTGCCTTTCCTTTTAGATTAAAGGTTTTAAAATATATATATATATATATATATATATATATATATAATAATAATAATAATAATAATAGCAACAACAATACCAATAGTAAAACTAGTATTAATCAAGCTATAATTTAAATCGTCTTGTATAACCCACCGAGAACAAACTCGGGAGGAAAATAAGGGGAAGCAAAAAAAGAAACAAACGAAGTACATGAACAAAAAGTCAAGCACTCGTAAGAAAGAAAAAAAAACCCATTAAGACGAAAACCTTAACACTAAAGCGCTAAATACCAAAGTAGAGAGAAAATCTAAGCAAGAGCCAACAACCTACCACGGTTTCGTCTAACGGCTCGTCAGGGAAATTGGCTGACAACAAAGATTTAGAATAGCAAATATAGAGGAACTCAAATTAAAACGAAGAAGACACCAAAACACGAGAAAGTGGGGAGACAATTTTATTAAAAGAAAAAATTATATATATATATATACCATTCGCCCGCGCATTAAATATTGTGGGCTTATCTGATCAGACGCTCCTGCTATTTATCATTAGGTTCTCGATAAAAAAGGAGGATCTGCAAAATAAATGATCCTGACCTGGCATCTCGCCTTCAGTCACTTTCCCACCGACGTGATGTGGTTTCCCTCTGTCTTTTCTAAAAGTATTTGCATGGCAACTGCTTTAACAAGCTTTTTTTTCTTGGTTCTCTGGCCACATGAATTTACGTGTGTTGTTAGATAGGCATGAAGGTTCCAACTTTTAACATCAAAATAGGTAAATATAACCGCCTCTTCCCCGTTATAGTTTCTTTTCTCGCACTCCCTGTTTGTGGATGTCTCTTCCATTTGCTTGCTTTCCTAACAGCTACAATCTCCAAAAAGTTTAAATGCAATGTCAATTCCCATTTTCTATCTCATTGAATCTCATCCATCTTTTATTCTTTCTTTGACATCTTTGGAGCCTTGTTTTTTTCTCTCACTGTAACAGCCTGGGCACCAGTGGCATTTCTGCCTTGCTTTGGTAAAATGATTATATTAAAAAAAAGTATGAGCTCTATCTGTATATTATCCAACTATTATGGATATCTCGAGAATCCGTTTACGGCCTGATGTAATCTATGAGATAAATCAGAAAAAACAAACCCTACAGCATTACTGAAACTCACCACTGGTGAGAAGAAAATAACGTCTTATCTCGCCGGACAAAATCGCTTTTATGCTATACATAAAGTTTTCGTAAAAAATAAAAGCCGCTCCACTGAACAATATCTGTATTATAGGTGACTAAGTATGCAGTCACAATGGTTGCTAGTCGAGTAGATTGCTTTAAAACACATGCAAATCCGTTTCTCTCCTGACAAATCGTAAGCGATACGTGTCAAATAGATGGCTTTAGAAACTGCTAATTCTTTCACCACGTCTTAGTTGTAATTTCCTCTTTTTGGGGTCAGTCAGTTAAGTGATACACGCTTTGGGCAATCATATCTCGAAAGAAATATGACTGACTGGGCAGAAGATTATCCCGCAATAGGTTGCAATTGCTTTCTGCGGTAGACTGGTTGCTAGCCTATGCTATAGAACCCAATCTGTCCTGTTATTTAACCCATAACTGGTGGAAAGAAACGGATTAATACCTTTCCCAAGGGTATTTGTGCGTAATTGAATGCAAGGAATTCAACTAGAATTCGAACTCGGCTCACCGATTTGTCGTTCCGAGCCGATATCCACTGCACCACAACGCACATCAACAATACATTTTTGAAAAAAAAATACATACTCTATTCATACGAATCTATTCTAACAATTTTGTCTTTTTTTTTTTTTTTAATCATTTCACCTCGAACAAGGCAGAAACGCCACTGATGTGCAGGGGGTTACATAAATGTAAAAAGATTAATTAGAAAAGAGTGAGGTGTACAAGCTAGTTAGAAAGGAACAATAGAAAGCTGAGAAAGCAGGTGCGATGACAGATACATAGGTGGAGAGAAAGGGAAGGTTATACAGGGGAGGGGAGAGAGCTAGAGGCCAGTGGTTAGTAGATGAGTATTAACTTTGCATTTAAATTTCTGGAGGTTGTAGCCGTCAGGAAAGCAAGAATACGGGAGTGAGTTCCACAGGCGGGAAGTGCGAGAGAGGAAGCTGCAGGAATAGAATTGTCGTCTGCATTTGGCTAACCTGACTGTGAATGGGTGGGACCCAGTGGCCAGTCTGGTTGCACGGGTAAACACCTGTTGAGGAGGCATCAGTGACTTAAGCTCATCCGAGCAGAAGCCATGAAAGTATTTATAGAAGAGGCAGAGGGAGGACACATTTCGACGATGGGAAAGTGGCTGCAGTTGAGTCGCCAGATCAGTACCTATCACATTACAGACTCTCCTTTGGAGCCTGTCAAGAACACTGAGGAGAACGGCAGGGGCACCTGACCATAAATGGCAGCAGTACTCCATGCACGGACGGATGGTTGACTTGTATATATGCAGGATGGATTCAGGTGGAAAAAACATCCTGGATCGACATAGTGACCCAATCTTCTTAGCAGTAGATTTTGCTATGGATTCAATATAGTGGTTCCATTTGAGGTCTGAGGACAGGGTAAGTCCGAAGAGGCGTAGTGTATTACTCTCCGGGAGAATCACCTGGTCCATGCTTATGGGAAGCAGAAGAGGTTGCCTGTAATGGTTGACAGACAACAGCTTGGTCTTAGAGGAATTGAAGTTGACAAGCCACTTCTTGCCCCAGTTCACCACAGAGTGTAGATTCCGCTCAAGGTCAGCAGCGAGATTATGTCTGTCCGCCACGACAGGTTTCTTACTGGAGCGGGAGTATATTGTTGTTTCATCTGCGTAGATGCCTACTTGGGACTTGATCTCATCTGGGAGGTCGTTGATGAAAATAAGGAAGAGCGTCGGGCCCAGGATAGAGCTTTGTGGGACACCAGCATTCGTGCTGTAGGACGAAGAGGCACGCCCATTCAGAACGACCTTCATTTTGCGGTTATTTAAGAAAGATTGGATTAGGTCAAGCAGGCGACCGGTAATACCATAACCGCGTAGTTTGTATAGGAGGCCAGGGTGCCAAACCCTGTCGAAAGCCTTGGAGATGTCCAGAGCAACCGCGCGAGCCTCGTCAGACTCATCAAGGGCCTGTAGCATGTACTCCGTTACAGTTGTTAGCAGGTCGGCCGTGGACCTGTCAAAGCGGAATCCATATTGCTTGTCGGAGAACAGTTTACATTAAATAAACATCGAGGTTGATAAGACATAAACTAACAAAACCACGTAATGGCTTCTGGACTCCTCTCAGTGACCAATATGAGTTCCTTCCCAGATATGGCAACATTACCCGATTTTTGATCTCATCTGATTCCTTTAAAGATAGATCATGGCAGTAAAAGTTAGGTATTTTCTGGACTAGTAAGAGGTACTGACCATTATTTCCGCATCTTCGGTGTTCATACGAATATATAAGTTCCAATTGAGGTCCAGAGTAAACTATGGTCATGCACAATGTTTAGGTGTTTCAGTGATCCGGCTAACACGTTGTTAGTTATGATTAATTTGTCCCCATATCGATCATACGATCTCTAACAACATAAACAGAGTCTGAGTTTTGCTTAATGGCATATCAACCTCTGTGAGTTATTTAATGCCAAAAAAGGTGGAGTTTTAAGGTATTTTTTTAATGTTCGGTTATAGTGAGAAGGTTGATTTAGTAAGATTTTAATGAAATATTTTTGTTCTTATTCTTTTTTATTTTAGAAAATTAAAAATGTCTTCTAATATTGTGTTTGAAAATGTTTTGTTGAGAATAATTCTTTTTCCTTTGAAAATGTGTTATAAGTTTTTCTTCAAAAATTTTTTTTTTGGTAATATTTTTTTTCAAATATGTATATTTTTCTATAAAAGTCTATTTTTATGTATATATTTCTATAACAGTGTATTTCTATACATTCATAGTGTTTTGACCCCAGTTTAGAGGGTTAACTATTTGCCCATAGCTGGTGCCCTAACGGGTGCTATCACTCCGGGTCAGGGGTAACCTGGGAACAACAGCAATTAAGAGATGGTTCCATGCTCCTCACAACCTCCCAATCAGAGGCCTTGCTGCCAGATGTAGTTTACCGTCATGCCCAGGACCAACATTGACAGAACCATTAACGTAATACATATATTGTGGATAATACAAACAGTATTAAAGACACCCTTTGTAAATAGCCAAATTTCTAGAAGCCAAACTGATGCAAAAGAAACAACCTATGACTCTAAAACTGGGACACCAGCGGGAATGACGTGTGATTTTATCAAGATCTCAAGTCTTTCGTGTTTTATGACCAGCAGATAAAGTCTTTGAAGTCAATATTTCTTCTCAGCCTCATCCACTTGATCGAAGGGTAGCTAACAAATAAACCAATAAATTAAATATTTTTGGTTCCATAAAAAGAAAATGTTGGTTGTAGTGCAGTGGATATCGGCTCGGAACGAGAAATCGGAGAACCAAGTTCAAATTCCACTTGAATTCGTTGCATTTACGTATATGCAAATACCTTTAGAAAATGTATTAATCCGTCACTTCTCCCTCCAAGTATTAGCTAAATAGCAGGGCGAATTACGTTCTATAGCCTTAGTTGGTAACCAGTCTACTGCGGGTCTACCGCCCAGTCATTCATGTCTCTTTCGAGACATGTTTGCCCAAGCGTGTATGTCACTTAACTAACTGAACAAAAAAAAGAACCTTATGAATTTCCTGACTGTTGTATCCCGGGAGGGGATAAACAGAGAAAGAATAGTGCAAGAAATAACTCTTAACACTGAGGATATATAAATAGAGATTTATTATACCTCAGTACAATAAACCAAATACAAGTACACCAACGAACAGTTAACAAAAATGACATTTAAGAGGGCAATGTCTCTGCATAGGACGTATGCGTCCGTCTTGAGAAGAAGGCTTCCGTCTAGTGACGTCTAACTCTCGTCTAAGGCCGATGGCTCTCGATCTCTCGTATAATCACGATCACTCTCGATCACTCCCGTGTAATGACGAACACTCTCGTATAGTCACGAACACTCACGTTTAATGACGAACCCTCTCGATCACTCTGTAGTTCGTTCTAGTCCCGGTCTTTTGTAACCCGGGCCATACCCATTCCTGGCTAGGACAGGATATTCCTCCACAACACGGATACAGGTCATTATTAACAGTTAGTGTAAAGATTGAGGTTTTGCTTTTGTCGTTATGAGGCTGCCAATTCGATTTGCCAGTCACGCGCCGTTGGAATGAGTAGAAGTTTGGTAGGAGGAAGAATTGAAGATAAGTGCTGATCTGTTATGGTAGAGGTTGTTCCATGTGACATCTACCAACCCACCTAGATTGAGCAAGAGAATCCTTGAATAAACACATAAATATTGAAAGCACAGTTCGTTTTTTTTATTGTTCGTTTACTTGTGAGCGTGCAGTGACCCATTCCTAGTTTAGAAGCACACCAACATCACTTGCGTAAAACATAATACTACTACTGCTAATAAGAATAAATATTTGTAAAATCTTTTTCCGGTGATATCTAAATACTTTTAACCGCTACACATATGATCGCTTCTGAGTAATTCAAATTTTAACACTGCAAAAAATGTAAGGAGGTAGTAAAAAAAAATCTTATCGACAACACCCAGTTTTTCATAATGACCATGATAGTCGAAGGTACTTCAACATGAAAACTAAACATAATCATCCGTCTGTTTTTTTCAGAATTTCGATCCTGATGTAGAATATTTTACAAGAAAACTGAAAAAATTAAAATTGAAAATTTAAACAGTCAGATATTGTCGGATGAACACTGTAAAAATAGTTTAGTTACACACGCATACTCACGCGCTCAAACACATACACACACATACACACACACATACACACACACACACACACACACATATATATATATATATATATATATATATATATATATATAAGTTGCAAAAAATTAACGAAGATTGAAGAAATGGTCTTTAAAAAACTACCACTGAATGTTCAAATAAATCATTACAAATTGTAGGTTGTTTAAAGATCATTTTGCGTATCTTCGTTAATTTCCGTTACATGTTTACATTTGTTGACATCACGATACATTTCAGAGCAGATATGGTTATTACGATGAATCGACAATTGTGTTATATAGGCTTGATTTGACTTCGTTTAGACTGTTGGTCATTCGTGGTCAAGAGGTCTAAGACACGTCAGATCAATTAGTGGCTTTATGGATTGGGATCGCAGGTTCGAATCATGCCAAATAGCACAGATTTTCGTAAAAAAATTATCGTAAATAATCAGGCCGGTAGAAACAAATATAACATATTATAAAACAGAATATCTACTTAAATACGAGTATCGATCAAAAATAATGTTCAAACAAATCATTTCATATATATATATATATATTTCGTTCTAACCAGAGAAAGACTATATAACGTGGAGAGAACGCATGGGAACTAAGCGGTTTTCCACTTTGAATAATAAAACTTTTCGCTTGGTTGGTGGATTGGCTGTTTTATTCATTGGTATATCAACACCGTTAAAGGTTATTCAATTCATAAATATAAATATTTTTCGTACACAATTTTATTTTATTTTTAGATGTAATAATGGTTTAGTGATAAAGCTAGTGGGTAGAGAAGAGAGAAAATCATACATTTCCGAATGCTACTGGCGCGTAAGAAAATATAACAAACCCGATCAGAAATGAAACTCTGCTCTCTGATTAATAATTCTGAGTGATAATCTGCACACACACACACACACACACACACACACACACACACACACACACACACACACACACATATATATATATATATATTGTGTGTGTGTTTAGGCAGCATTTTTTCATTGAGGCATGTTTCATTGAATAATATAGACAAGTTCTGTCTATTTATTTTATGTATATAAATTATGTAAATTCAATATATATATATATATATATATATATATATATATATATATATAAATCGTATTACATATATATATATGTATATATATATAATTTTTATTAAGAATTATAATTTAGAATATGCACAAATTATAATTTACTACAAAATTGTACATTTTGTTTCGACATCGAAAAAATAATGTCTCATCAGGTAGTTAATAATGATGGTAATAAATGTTATTTTTGAAAAAGAAAAATCATAAATACCCTTAATGTTTGGAAATTTTTTTGTACGTGGTAAGGAGGATAGAAAAGATGGGGGAAAAAGGAAATCGAAAAAACACTTTCCTCCCTCCGTGCATTCTCTCTCATATATATATATATATATTAGTCATCCATATACAAGCCCGTTTCGCTGTATCACAGCTCATCAGTGTGGTTAGACATATCCACTTGCTTCTGGCCGGAATCGAAACTCGACCGATTTGGTGTTAGTGGAAGTCTCTCCTCCCTAAGCCATCGGCGCATGGGGTCAGAGAAGGGAAATTTTAACGTGTTGTATGCAAGCAGTGTATACAGACGCCAGTCACCGAGAGAACTCAATTCATTTCTGAAGAATCACGCATTATAGCCGAAGTAGAAACTGTTTTTAAAATTTTCTTCTCCAGAGTGCTCAAACGTAATATATATATATATATATATATATATATATATATATATATATATATATATAGTATAAATTATATTTTAGAACATGTACATAATTTTTCTATATATATCCACGACAAAGGTACGTTTATTTCGACATTGAAACTTCAATGTCTCATCAGGCTGTGTGTAAAGTAATGGAAAGCTTCTTTCCTTATATTTGTTTAGTTTTGTTAGAGGTGTTGGAGGGGGTTAGTGATAGGGGAATAAGTCGCTGACCGTTGAAAGTTTTGGAGAGGGTGTTTTTTAAAGTGGTTGATTAATGAGAGTCTTTGATTTCTCGACAGATTTAACCTTGTAAGTTTTTATTATCTAGTGACTAGACTATATCCTTTGGATTTCTTAGGAGAGCCGGTAGTGGGTGGCGCTAGATATTTTTATTTAAGCAGAGTCTTTATAATTAATGTAAGTTTGTATATTTAATCTTAACTTTGGATTTAGGGAATATATTTTTTCTATTAAATTTTAAATTTTTAATTATTAATTAGATCATAGTTTGGAAACCGTTTTTTCTATTAAATTTTTAAGTTTACATTTCTATTCGTATATCTAGTCAATTGTGGATGTGGTGGGGGTTCGTTCTATTTTAAATTAATATTTTGGACGTTGTAAGAATTCTTTCCTCTTTCTGTATTCACTCCCATATATATATATATATATGTATATATATATATATATATATATATATATATATATATATATATCATTTAGGGCTAATTCTTATTGGCCAGATATGTATCACGTCTATTATACAGAGAGATAATTATGTATTTTTATTTTTAAACGTACGTGTGTGGAATATTTTGTTATAAGTGTATAAAAATTGTATATATATATATATATATATATATATATATATATATATATATCATAGCATAACATAACATAAAAATAACAAACAGTATACTGCTCGTTGTGATTTGTGGTTATATATATATATATATATATATATATATATATATATATATATATATATAATTGTATCACCCAAAGCAAGGCGATAATGCCACTGATGCGCAGGGGGCTACGTAGGAGTAAAAAGATTGAAAAAGAGAAATCCGGAAGCCACATCCTAACCAGAAAACAAGGGATGAGCCTCTTCACCAGTTCAATAGATGTGGATGGAGGGTGAACCGGGCGATAGTTTAGTCTGTCTACTCCAATTAAAAATAAAAAATAAAAAGAAAAGAAAAGTGAAAAGATTGGAAAAGAGAAATCCGGAAGCCACATCCTAACCAGAAAACAAGGGATGAGCCTCTTCACCTGTTCAGTAGATGTGGGTGGAGTGTGAACCGGGTGATAGTTTAGTCTATCTACTCCAATTGAAAAAAATAAAGAAAAGAGTGAAAAGATTGGAAAAGTTATATATATATGAAATTCAAAATGACCCCAAAATCTTTATTTTTATTCTGGGGGGGGGGGGGGTGAAGGCGCTTGTGAATTTCATTCGTGTAAAATCTTCTGTACAATAAAGACGGAAGCTGATGTTGGTTCGCCTTTAATAGCCCCATACTTCCGATTTACCATGAAATAACGTGTCTGCCTAAATTTTTCTGTGTATTTATATACATATATATTTAGAGCTCTCTTAGAGAGTTATCCTACCACTGTATGTACCGATACTCCGTTAGAGTCTTCTATATCTACACCGCATGTATATATATATATATATATATATATATATGTGTGTGTGTGTGTGTGTGTGTGTGTGCCTGATTTCAGTCAGTTAAGTGCCATACGTGATAAACGCTTAGGCGTTCGTGACTCGAAAGACTGGGCAGAAGATTATCCCGCAGTAGGTTGCCATTGCTTTCCACGGTAGACTGGTTGCCAGCCTAGCCTATAGAACCCAATGTCCTATTATTTAACCCATAATTGGAGGGAAGAAACCGATTAATACCTTTCCCAATGGTATTTGTGCGCAAGTGAATGCAAGGAATTTAACTTGCATTCAAGTGTGTGATTTAGGTATATAATATTCAATGGTAAATGTGATTAATATCAGGAAAAGAATGTATGAAAATACAAAAATATGAAATTGGCAGAAAATTGACTTCCAGCATAAAACGGGCTGTCGTCACTCGATATTTTCCTCGGTGTTC
>JBBBDQ010001716.1:1525000-1527500 GCA_037127315.1 Ascarosepion bandense | reverse complement strand
ATCTATCTATCTATCTATCTCAGCCTGTTCAGATCTATCTATCTATCTATCTATCTATCTATCTATCTATCTATCTATGTCTGTTCATATCTATCTATCTATCTATCTATCTATCTATCTATCTATCTATCTATCTATCTATCTCAGCCTGTCTGTCTATCTATCTATCTATCTATCTATCTATCTATCTATCTATCTATCTATCTATCTATCTATCTATCTCAGCCTGTTCAGATCTATCTATCTATCTATCTATCTATCTATCTATCTATCTATCTATCTATCTATCTATCTATCTATCTATCTATCTATCTATCTATCTATCTATCTATCTATCTATCTATGTCTGTTCATATCTATCTATCTATCTATCTATCTATCTATCTATCTATCTATCTCAGCCTTTTCAAATCTATCTATCTATCTATCTATCTATCTATCTATCTATCTATCTATCTATCTCAGCCTGTTCAGATCTATCTATCTATCTATCTATCTATCTATCTATCTATCTATCTATCTATCTATCTATCTCAGCCTGTTCAGATCTATCTATCTATCTATCTATCTATCTATCTATCTATCTATCTATCTATCTATCTATCTATCTACCTATCTATCTCAGCCTGTTCAGATCTATCTATCTATCTATCTATGTATCTATCTATCTATCTATCTATCTATCTATCTATCTATCTATCTATCTATGTCTGTTCATATCTATCTATCTATCTATCTATCTATCTATCTATCTCAGCCTGTTCAGATCTATCTATCTATCTAATATCTATCTATCTATCTATCTATCTATCTATCTATCTATCTATCTCAGCCTGTTCAGATCTATCTATCTATCTATCTATCTATCTATCTATCTATATATATCTATCTATCTATCTATCTATCTATCTATCTATCTATCTATCTATCTCAGCCTGTTGAGATCTATCTATCTATCTATCTATCTATCTATCTATCTATCTATCTATCTATCTATCTATCTCAGCCTTTTTCAGATCTATCTATCTATCTATCTATCTATCTATCTATCTATCTATCTATCTATCTATCTCAGCCTGTTCAGATCTATCTATCTATCTATCTATCTATCTATCTATCTATCTATCTATCTATCTCTAGCTCAGCCCAGATCTATCTATCTATCTATCTATCTATCTATCTATCTATCTATCTATCTATCTATCTATCTATCTATCTATCCCAGCCTGTTCAGATCTAACTATCTATCTATCTATCTATCTATCTATCTATCTATCTATCTATCTATCTATCTATCTATCTCAGCCTGTTCAGATCTATCTATCTATCTATCTATCTATCTATCTATCTATCTATCTCAGCCTGTTCAGATCTATCTATCTATCTATCTATCTATCTATCTATCTATCTATCTATCTATGTCGGTCTATATCTATCTATCTATCTATCTATCTATCTATCTATCTATCTATCTATCTATCTCAGCCTGTTCAGATCTATCTATCTATCTATCTATCTATCTATCTATCTATCTATCTCAGCCTGTTCAGATCTATATATCTATCTATCTATCTATCTATCTATCTATCTATCTATCTATCTATCTATCTATCTATCTCAGCCTGTTCAGATCTATCTATCTATCTATCTATCTATCTATCTATCTATCTATCTATCTATCTATCTATCTATCTATATATATATCTATCTATCTATCTATCTATCTATCTATCTATCTATGTATCTCAGCCTGTTCAGATCTATCTATCTATCTATCTATCTATCTATCTATCTATCTATCTATCTATCTATCTATCTATCTATTTATCTCAGCCTGTTCAGATCGATCTATCTATCTATCTATCTATCTATCTATCTATCTATCTATCTATCTATCTCAGCCTTTTCAGATCTATCTATCTATCTATCTATCTATCTATCTATCTATCTATCTATCTATCTATCTATCTCAGCCTGTCTAGATCTATCTATCTATCTATCTATCTATCTATCTATCTATCTATCTATCTCAGCCTGTCTATCTATCTATCTATCTATCTATCTATCTATCTATCTATCTATCTCAGCCTGTTCAGATCTATCTATCTATCTATCTATCTATATATCTATCTATCTATCTATCTATCTATCTATCTATCTATCTATCTCAGCCTGTTCAGATCTATCTATCTATCTATCTATCTATCTATCTATCTATCTATCTATCTATGTCTGTCTATCTATCTATCTATCTATCTATCTATCTATCTATCTATCTCAGCCTTGTTCAGATCTATCTTTCTATCTATCTATCTATCTATCTATCTATCTATCTATCTATCTATCTATCTATCTATCTAAGCCTGTTCAGATCTATCTATCTATCTATCTATCTATCTATCTATCTATCTATCTATGTATGTATATCTATCTATCTATCTATCTATCTATCTATCTATCTATCTCAGCCTGTTCAGATCTATCTATCTATCTATCTATC
>JBBBDQ010001716.1:1425000-1507500 GCA_037127315.1 Ascarosepion bandense | reverse complement strand
TTTTTTTTCTTTTAATTTTAATGCATCTTTGTTATAGATACTAGAATACTTAATGCCTTATTTTCTTACGGCCTATCACGTTGAATACACCGGTTCTCGCTCGATCACCGAAGTTAAGCAATGTTGAGCCTGGTCAGTACTTAGATGGGTGACCGCTTGGGAATACCTAGTGCTTTATGCGTTTAGTGACGGATGTGCGTTGTGGTGCAGTGGATATCGGCTCGGAAAGAGATAATCGGTGAGCTGAGTTCGAATTCCAGTTGAATACCCTGCATTCACTTTAGCAGTGGTACCCATAGGAAAGCTATTAATCCGTCCCTTACACCCAGTTATGGGTTAAACAACAAGGGTAAGACTTGGGGGACCCTACCCTTAACAATGAATCTTGATACTCGAAAAGAAAAAAAAGTATTACTAACAAGAATAAATTGTTGAAAGAAAGGTATTACCAGCAATAAGAAATTTAGTTGGCAATAAATGACCCGCCGAGGTTGATTTGCAATAATAACAAACCAACCAACCTTATTTTCTGAATGGTCTCGAATACAAAGTTTTCTTCTTTTCTTTTTTAGACTGTTTAACAATAAAGTCTAGACGAGCCTGTGTTACTCTTTATGACAGAATGGGGTGGGGGTGGGGGCTGAGACGCATTACAGGAGAAAGCGTGCTAAGAGCCACCAGGGATGGGAAGACGTGGAAGGCCATGATCACATACGTCCTGAAAGGACAAGGCACACAGAAGAATATATATGCCAACTATTTATAAGAAATTATAATGTGGGTATAAAGTGGGAGATCAATTCCATATCATGATAAATATATAAACTGATCCCTCATTTTGTGGCCATGCTAGTTTCTATACATTTATATTCTAGATTTATGGTCTTGAGCTAGTGGATGGCAGAGCTGGGTTTTGGGTGGTGTAACAGGAGAAAGCGTGCTAAGAGCCACCAGGGATAGGGAGACGTGGAAGGCCATGATCGCCTACGTCCTGAAGGGACAAGATACATAAAAAAAGAAGAAACAGAAGAGATGCATTCATATCCTGCTCAAGGGCATTTTTGTAAAAGTTAAAGACAGGAGGCAATACTAGAATTTGAACGCAGTCCGCCGATTTCACCATCTGAGCCCATAACCTTTATACCACAGCAAATCCTTTTGTTTCCTGTACTGTTTCTTTTAAAAGCTTCTTTCTTTGTAGATCTTCCTACAATGTCTATTCAGCGGTTGGAAAATCTCAAATATTTCGACAGCCTCATCGAATGAAATCGAGAATATTTTTTTTAAATATACAATTATATACCAGAAACCAACCGAATAAATGTTTTAACTAACATATAATGGGCACCTCGGCGTGGTGTAATGGTTAACAAGTGCGTCTCGTTAGAATCATTATAACTGAGTAGTGAGTTCAATCGTCAGTGGGTACCCTCTACTTTCGGCCGTGTGTCGCGTCTAAGCTACGCTTAGAATATTACCTTCCCCCAGGTTTATGGGCTGGGTGCAGGGCTAACAACCCTGCCCCCATTAAAAAGACAGTTGGTTACGGAAACAGCAAAAATGCTGCCCTACACACCAGTGGGTGCAATGGAAAAGTTTTTTAAACACATAATATCACAAATGCTGAAATACATTTCAATATTTAGATAATAATGATAAAATTTATATGAATAAAATATTTTGAAACGATGTGTCTGTTCTTTTACGATGTCTCATTAAAACTGTGGTACAGTGGATATCGGCTCGGAACAAGAAACTGGGGAGCCGAGTTCGAATTCCAGTTGAATCCATTGTATTCACTTACGCGCAAATACCCTTGGGAAAGGTATTAATCCGTCTCTTCCTTCCAGTTATGGGCTAAATATTAGGACAGATTGGGTTTTATAGCCTTGGTCGGTAACCAGTCTACCGCAGAAAGCAATGGCAACCTACTGCGGGATAATCTTCTGCCCAGTCAGTCATGTCTCTTTCGAGACATGATCGCCCAAGCGTGTATCACGTATGGCACTTAACTGACTGACATTAAAACATTTTCACTAATTTGTCTTTAATTTTCTTGCTTGTAAATTTCAGTATTCGTCTATAGCTCTGAGATGAAATATAGTAATCATTTACTCTATTTACATTGTTTGGACTGTTGTCCTCATCTTTGTTGCCATATTAACGACGTTTCGGCTATTGTACGCACAGACCTTCTTCAGGTGATTAGAATTTCGAACCAAACCCTTTATTTCGATCATTTCAATCACCGGGGCAGATTGTTTCTTCCAAATGTCTAAGTATCAGTTATCTCCATTTAACACAACTCAATAAATTTTTGTTCACCTTTGCTGTAACCAGTTTGGGTCAAGTCAAACCAAACGGGTCATGTGTTTTAAGCAGAGTTAAACAAACAACTTCGAGAGTTGAATTAAAGGGAGACAACATCTGAAACATCTAAAAGTGGCATGACTCATGAAATGAGAACAATCTTCTCTAGTGAACGAAATAAAGAATACACTTCGAAATTACAATCCCCTGAAGAAAGTAAGAGCGTACAAGGGCCGAAACGTTCTGTATCATTTATCAAAATTCTCTCCAATTTCAATTTTTTCAAATCAGGTCTCGACACGGATCATGACTGTTACCAGGCAGTACTGGTACATATGTCCATACTGCCTAAACCTATGAAGTTGAGTCATGAGTAATTTCCGTTTTGGGTCAGTTTGTTAACTGCCATACGTGATACACGCTTTGAACGATCATGTCTCGAAAGAGACATGACTGACTGGGCAGAAGATTATCCAGCAGTAGGTTGCCATTGCTTTCTCCAGTAGATTGGTTGCCAGCCAAGGCTATAGAAGCCAATCTGTCCTATTATTTAACTCATAACTGGAGAGAACAGACGGATTAATACTTTTCCCAAGGGTATTTGTGCCGTTCGATAATTATGAATCTAATGTCTCAACGTTTGTTTAAATATAGAAAACAGACGATGAAAAATGGGCTGTATACAACAATGTCCAACGCAAAAAAGCAGTGGATTAACTAGAAAAATCCTCTCAACCGACTCCCAAATCTAAGCACTACAGAAAAGAAAAGCAATGGTGTACATGTGGTGGAATCGTCGGAGTATTATTAATTTAGAGTTATTGACACCTAATGAAATACTAAATGCACATTTATGTGTCTACTAGCAGTATAGGCCGGCGTTGCTCGGGTGTAATGAAGGCTTTAAAACTAAGCCATGGTCCTGGAGATCAGACTCTTTGGGCGTTGGCATGAAAGGATTTCCTGGTATCGATAGCAAATATTTTTTTTCGTCGTAAACTCAATTTTGAAGATTAAATAAGTCCTCTCAGTAAATGGTATCATGGCTGAGACTAAGAATTACAATTATACCTACTTAGAGCCAAAGGAGAAGCAAAAACTATACGAAAGGGGCTGAAAAAATACAGACATACAGGCAGATAAACAGACAAACACACAAACATCTTGCCATTTATATGCATATATTATCGATCTTCTGCACTATTGTAAGAACTGCAACCTTGAAACTTCTGAATATCGTTTCTTATGTCTTTGTCTATGAGTGTATCAAATTTGATAAAAATCGGACCACTCCTTCTATAACCCAATTTTTTCGATTATCGATTTTCGATATTTATCGGGGGTACCTCGACACAAAACCTAGCGGGTTAACACTCACAACAGACCTCAAATGGAATGACTATATAGAATCCATAGCTAAATCCGCTGCTAAGACAGTCGGTTCTCTGTGTAGGGCCAGGAAGCTTTTCCCGCCTGAAACAATCCTGCACATATAAATCTACCATCCGCTCGTGCATTGAATACTGCTGCCATATCTGGTCAGGTGCTCCTGCTATCCACCTTGGTGTCCTTGACAAAATCCAACGGAGAATCTGTAATGTGATCGATCCCGACTTGGCAGCTCGGATACAGTCACTTTCTTACCGGCCCAATGTGGCTTCCCTGTATCTCTTCTGCAAAGACTGCCACGGCTTCTGCTCCGATGAACTTAGCTCACTTGTGCCCACTATATATGAATTTACTCGAGCCACAAGATTAGCAACTAGGTCCCACCCTTTTACTGCGAAACAAGTAAAATGTAAACATGAATTCTACTCCAGTAGCTTCTTTTCTCGCATTTCCAGCCTGTGGAATTCTCTTCCGTTTACTTCCTTCCCCGACAGCTACAATCTCCAAGAAGTGAAATGTAAAGTCAATAGTCCGATTATAAAAAAACAAAAAAGATAGATAGATAGATAGATAGATAGATAGATAGATAGATAGCTTGACAGCTACAATCTCCAAGAATTTAAATGTAAATTCAATAGTCATCTCTTATCTCACTAAACTCCATTCCACTCTCATCAGTATTCTCGTCCCCCTCTTACTCAATTCCTGAGAACCCCCTATAATCTGTCCCCTTTTCTTATAATTTTCCTTCTATGTAACCCCCTGCAAAACAGTGGCAGTAAAATGCCTTGCTTGCGATATAATTATTACAAAAAAGTCATTGTTTCGTTAACATTTGAGTAAAATTCTGCATATTTTAATTCGAAAATATTTTCAACGAACTTTTGAATTTGGTTTTAATTAGAGAACATTTTCCCCATTAAGTCGTTTTGGAACGTTCGAAATAGCTAATAATCTGTTTGGGGAAGGTCATGTGAATAGGATAGAACGGGTTAACAGAGTTCGAAAACCTTTTTATGTATTAATCTGTAGAACTTAGCGTTTTGGATTAGTTGTGAGGTTTTTCCTTGTCAGTTCACTGACTTCTGCGTTGAACAATCTTATCTTAGTGTTGTGGATTCTTGTTGAGAAACCACACAAAATAATTAATAACAGAAACAGATATGGAGATAGAAAATGTAAGTTTTATTGAACAATAATATACAAACTGGAACACGGGTTAGTCAATTCAGCAATACTAGGAATACTGTTAGTAGGAATCAATATATAGTCTTGTAGTGAAGAAGTATGTCCAGGTAATGAGTCTATATTCAAAACAACTCCAACTTAATATACACCAACTGACATTTTACTAACTCTCTAGCTATTACCCCTGCCGTACTTTGTATAGACAGGATTATATGTACACATCAGGCGAGTCCATTCTTATGTGCAAAAAAGGGTGATCTCCAACACTTAGTGAACTTCAAAATTATTTTAACTGTCACGTATAGTTAGTGGCTAGAATTCGTCATTACAATTACTTATCAAAAACGGAAATTATATATATCTCAACCTAATAATACGCATGGTTTCGGCCTGTCATGCAACCAGTTTGTTCATGGGAGGAATTTAGAGGCAGACGCTGCGAAGTGAATGCTTTTCTGACATGCCAGTAAAACACAAAGACTGGTAAGATGACAATGTTACACTCGTGGTTAAGGACAGAAGATATAGTTTTTAAAATGCGCTAGCTTTCCTTTTCATGATCGAGGAGAAAACATATAAAATATTTTTATTTTTTGTTAGCATTTTCTCTTTCTTAGAAATAAAATATGTAAAAACCTTCTGTTTTCCACCGAGCTGTCTTGATTTTGTTTCATTTTAAATATTTGATTAGATGCTTGTACCGACACCATGGATGTGCGTTGTGGTGCAGTGGATATCGACTTCGAACCACAAATCAGGGAGTCGTGTTCGAATTCCTAGTTGAATTCCTTGCATTCACTTACGCACAAATATCCGTCTCTTACTTGCAGTTAGGGGTTAAAGAATAGGACAGATTAGGTTCTATAGCCTTGGCTGGCAAACAGTCTACCGCAGAAAGAAATGGAAACCTACTGCAGGATAATTTTCTGTCCAGTCAGTCATGTCTCTTTCGAGTGATCGCCCAAAGCGTGTATCACGTATGGCACTTAACTGACTGACCGACACCACACACTACCTGACCACATATATTTTGATAAAAGCACTGTTAGCCAAAAACTGATGCAATAATAAAGTTTAAGATATGCAGACTCTTTTCTCTCTAAATGAAAGAAAGTTATCGTACCATAAAATGTACTTTTTCTTTTTTTTTGTGCGTTGTGGTACAATAGATATCGGCTCGGAACGAGAAATCAAGGAGCCCAGTTCAAATTCCAGTTGAATTCATTGCATTCACTTACGCGCAAATACCCTTAGGAAATGTATCAATCTACCGCAGAAACCAATGGCAACCTACTGCGGGATAATCTTCAACTCAGTCAGTCATGTCTCTTTCGAGACATGATCGCCCAAGCGTGTTTCACGTATGGCACTTAACTGACTGAACATATATATGTTTCATATTCCATTGATTTTATTGATTGATTCATTTTCTATGATTTATCAATCTTCTGCAGCTATTTAAAGTAAGAAATTATTTAATTTTTGAGATAATGGTTTTGTGATACAAGTCTTACTAATTAACAAATAGCTGGAGAGATAGAAAGAAGGCTGGGATCGTACTTTTCTGGAGTGTACTTGCGTGTAAGTGACTACAACGAACCTAAATAGATTTGAAACTCGGCTCTTTAGATACCAATTCAAAGCCATTATCCATTGCGACACCCGCAAATCCATGCTTACAGCACCTGGCAATCCAAAATTGTCATCTATATAGGTACTGACCAGGCTCAACATTGTGGAACTGATAATCACATAGGAACCGCTGTTTCAACGTGATGTGGCCGTAAACCTTCATTAATTTTAAACATTTCTTTTCGGTTATATGCTTTTCACGTGAATTGTTTATTTTTTATAATACAGTTCTGGACAGCGTCTAGATGAGGTTTACTTTTTTAACGTTCGTAAAATTATCAGACGAATCATTAACACATACGAAAATAAACCAAAAAAATTTCCTCTCCCCAACAAAAAATTAACAAGACACGAAGATGATTCAATTAAATCCGACTAATTAATGATTTTCAGGACAACAAATAAATAATAGGAATAAATGTAGGAAAAGTCGACACTGATTATAGTAAAAATTTGACGCATTATCTAAATTAGTTTGTTTTTCACATGAACAAAAACGAGGGACGCTGAAAAGTTACTTTAATATTAAATAATATTAGCGTTAAAAGCGGATGTGTAAATGCAGAATCTAAACTTATTTATAAATTGAACTTTGTGTGTGTATGTGTCTGTATGTCTGTGTATCCGCTACCTATAGACTCCGAAACGGCTGAACCGATTTTCTTGAAAATTTACACAGTTGTACTATAAGCGTCTGCAAGTGTTCTTAGCTAAGTTTTGTGTTGAGGTACCCCCGATAAATATAGAAAAATCGATAATCGAAAAAATCGGGTTATAGAAGGAGTGGTCCGACTTTAATCAAATTTGATACACTCATAGACAGACATGAGAAACGATATTCAGAAGTTTCAAGGTTGCAGTTCTTACAATAGTGCAAAAAATCAATAATATATATATATAAAAGGCAAGATGTTTGTGTGTGTGTTTGTTTATCTGTCTGTATGTCCTTTATACAAATCCACAATTTTTATCCGATTCTCACCAAACTTCACACAAATATTCTTTAGGCTGAGTCTGAGCTCCAGGACCATGAATTAGTTTTAAAGCTTTCATTACACCCGAGCAACGCCGGGCTATACTGCTAGTCACTTGTTAAGACCCAAGTAGTGTCGAAACAAAATAGCTACTTTTGTAGTGTTATTGTAACATATTTTTATTATAATTTCTAAATTTTTATATATATATATATATATATATATATATATATATATAGTATTTACGCTCTCACACTCTGATTGAGCACTCTGGAAAAATGGGAGACTTTGGAAACAGTAGCTACTCCGGCATATACGCATCGCTCATTCAATAGTGAATTAGAGCACTCTAGCTATTGGGTGTGTATAATGATATATGCGCTAAAATGTCTGCCTTCTTCTACCGAACGCTCGTAGCGCAGAGGTAGAATCGCCAACTGACGTAAATTCGGTCGGGTTTCAATCCTGGGTTAAGAAGCAATCGGCGTCTAACCATACTGATGAGCTGTGATACAGCGAAACAGATCTGTCTGCGGATGACTATAGTATATATATATAGTCATCCCTAGACAGATTTGTTTCGCAGCTCATCAGTACCTAGGTTTTGACCACGCTAGTCTCTTCAGGCAAAGAAATCATCTTTGCCCGACGAGACCAGTGTGGTTGAAATCTAGGTTGCAGGTAAGTGGTGTGTGTTCTGTTGTTCGATTGAACACTCTCAGCTACTAGCGTATGTTTAAATTGTATATAACACGCCAAAAAGTTCACCTTCCTCTCAAAGTAAAAATAGCCGACTGATGTCAATTCGGTCGGGTTTCAATCCTGTCTAGAAGCAATCGGATGTCTAACCGTACTGATGAGCTCCGATACAGCGAAACAGATCTCTCTTCGGATGACTATATATATATATGTGTGTGTGTGTGTGTGTGTGTGGACTCAGTAAGACCAACATATATGATAGTGAATGACTATATTTAGAACAGAGGCTGAAAATGGTTAGAATTCATTCCGAAAATGTCACCTACTCGCCTTCGTAAAGTTCTGCATTCTTCTCCCGACACCAACAACTAAGACGACAGAAGACAAACAAATTCTCTTTATTTGTCCATTCTTTGTATTTTCCTTCCACCGGTTCTCATGTCAAAATATATCCACAATGGCCGATTTAGCGGAGACGAAAAACATTAAGTCGTGTCAGGTTCATTTTTCAAACAACATGTGGATAAAAATGTCCAAGATGGTCGTGAAGAAATCGGCGGCTGTGCCCTAGTGACATTTCGTTCCCACACGACTCTGAACCCTGGCAAAGTAAATAGGAGTGACAAGGACGAAAAAAATTATAAAAGGAGAAAAGCTAAGAAAATGTCGCGAAAGAAAGCTGGTGAAAGAGAGTCTTTTGCAGGACTGAGAAGGAGAGCAAAGCGAAATAGGAGAGTAAGGATTTTCAAATAGAAATAAATTTTAAGAAAACACAGTGTTGTTTGCTGTCGTAAAAATCTTAGCCGACTCTTTTTCGTTTGCATTCTCATCAGTTTATCTTCTCTGCACACTGGAAAAGAAAAAGGCGTTAAATAGGTCGTTGCTAATTAATGGGGTCTAAAGTTTATCACTAGAGCACATCACTTTTTTATTGTCATAATGATAAATGTTTTTAAAAATTAAAAAAAGCAGTAACTTTATTTTATTATTAGTTTGATGCAAAAGTTCCTAGCATCGCCCAGGTGTAAACAACTTCATTATTGTCTGTAATCTGATGATGAGAAACCGCTTATTACCCTTTCTAAATATCTCAGCTTCACCCATACGTACGAAGGGAATCAATAAGTCAGTAGCCTCTTATTAGTTTGTTGCAAAAGCTCCTAGCATTACTCATACGTATATATATATATATATATATATATATATATATATATATATATCAATAAATCTGTATGCTAATGATCTAAAATAATTTATTTTACACACACACACACACACACACACACACACACACACACACACATATATATATATATATATATATATACATATATAATCCTCTTCTTTGTTAATGCACCTTCCCCTTCAACATTTACTTCACTAGTATGCGTCCCAACATTTTGCAGTGTGAAATCTCCTTCACGAGACATCATATCTCATCGAAACTAACCTGAACCCCACAATCCCCTCCTCTGATTTCTCGATTTCAGAGTACCCTTAATTCTTTAGGGGGAACTATAGCATCTACATGCATGCCCTGGAAGTTTATGCCCGCAAACATCTCCCTCTGGCTAGGGAAGTTTCCCTTGAATCTCCTGATCATTCATACATGCGTCTCCGTCTCGCTCTCCAAAACTCAGTTAGCTATCTTTTCTCTCTCTACTTCCCTTCCTCTCCTGACTGTTCCTGTCTCTCCTGATTGTTTCTTGCTAGACAGTATCTCTGACAATATAACTAAGGCCATTTTCTCTCACCTGTTTGCCAACATATTTATGTTTGGTGACTCTAATGCTCACCATGCCAAATGGTTCAAAAACTTCGTCACTGAATTTGCTGGCATCCACACCTTGAACTTTAGAATCACCCAGTTTCTCATGCAAGTGGTGGACTTCACCATACGTTTCCCCAGTATGCCTAAAGGACAATCTTCTCTGCTTGATCTCTTTTTTACTTCTATCTTTGAATCCTGCCATGCCATGCAGCTTTACCCTCTTGGCAACTCTGATCATGCTGTGGTTGCTGCTAATCTCTCTCTCTCCACTTCTGTTGTGGCGAAACTTCGTCGCCAAGTTGTTGTGGCCTGTTTGGGTACGGAAGAAAGACACGGAAACAGGAAGGTAGGTTCAAACAGTGTATTATTAGGTTGTCCCAAATGTTTGTAAACACTTGGAAAAAATTGAAATTTTACTCGTCAAGTAATCTAAGGTTACCAGAAATCACTTGCAAAAAATTGAAATTTACTCGCAAAAACAACAAAAATTATTGCTCAAAATAAAGACCATCATTTTCCAAGACTTTTTGTCATCGATCTGCAAGCTTTCGGATCTGGTCAAAGTACTATTCAGCCGGCTTCGAATCAAAGAATTCTTGACACGCTTCCTCGACTTCATCAAACGAGTCGAATCAGCGGCCCTTCAGAAAGTGTTGCATTGAGCGGAAAAGGCCGTAATCTGATGGAGCACAGTCAGGACTGTAGGCTGGATGTGGCAGAACCCTAACGCCGTTCAGCTCTTCAAACTTGCCTTTGGTCTTCCTGGCGGTGTGTGGCTTGGCATTGTCCTGCTGCATCAAAGCGCGCTTTCGGTTGATCAGAGCCGGGTACTTTTGCTCCAATTTTTCGTAGACCAGCTCAAGTCAGTGACAGTAAAGTTCGGCACGGATGGCACGACCATTCGGAACCAACTCAAAATGCACAATTCCTTCAAAGTTCCACTAAACGCACAACATGAATTTCTTGCCGAATCGATCTTGTTTTGGAACCGACGATGTGTCTTGCCCTTTCTGAACCCATCGCTTGTCTCGATTGTGCTGGACCAGATTGACCCATTTCGCAAGTGCTTACGAACTTTTGGGACAACCTGATAAAATAACAAGAACATACATACAAAGTAAATTACTAATAATCAGCAAAATAGAAGTGTAAGTCTAAAGGTATAGGCTTATGGCCATATCACGTTGAATACACCGGTTCTCGCTCGATCACCGAAGTTAAGCAACGTTGAGCCTGGTCAGTACTTAGATGGGTGACCGCTTGGGATTGTAAGCGTATAGTGACGGATGTGTGTTGTGGTGCAGTGGATATCGGCTCGGAAAGAGAAATCGGTGAGCTAAGTTCAAATTCCAGTTGAATACCCTGCATTCACTTAAGCACTGGTACCCTTGGGAAAGGTATTAATCCGTCCCTTCCCTTCAGTTATGGGTTAAATAACAGGGTAGGACTTGACGACCCTGCCCTTAAAAACAAATCCCAATGAATCTTGATAATCGAAAAGAAAAAAGTATTACTAGACACAAAAACATATATAAAAACAACAATAAATTATTGAAAGAAAAAGGTATTACCAGCAATAAATAAAATTAAAATTTAGTTGGCAATAAATGACCCGCCGAGGTTGATATGCCATAAAAACAAAACAACCAACCAACTAAAGGTATAGTTATGCTGCGTCTAGACTGTCACTCAGCTGTGTCACAGCTGCGTCCCCGAAAGTCACGCATGTTAGTATTATATTAACGGAGGAAGAGTCCATTCCTATAGATAGGACACCATAACAACATCACTTTCCCCACCAGGAAACTCAAACCAGCCGAATCTTTTACTGCTTCCAAAAAGCAGACTGGGAGGTATTCCGCGATCTTCTGTGTGACGTGCCTTGAAAAAAGTGTTTAGTCTCCCCCTTGAAGACTGCGCCTCTGGGGTGTCTTCCTGGGTCAAAGCTGGTATTGATGTTTTCATCCCAGCCAGAAAATTCCATCTTAAAACCCATCTTCTTCTTGGCTCTTCTCTTGTTGTTTGACCGCCATTGCCCACAGGAACCACTTCTTCCGGCTTTATCGGAGTCACGTGTCTGACTCTAATAGGCATTTTTTGCCTCTGTTCGTAATGAGTGCAAGAGGATCCTCAATGATGATAAGCTGTTGTTTGCTGACAAATTTTCTTAATTTTCTGCAAGTTTTTACAAGTAATTTTCAAAACATGTAAATCCGAATTTCAAAAGCATTTTGCGACAGAAATTTTGAAAAACTGTCAAAAATTAGACTTCAGGCTTTTTTTTTAGTGGGGAGGGAGTGTCAGAAAATGTTAGTATAGAGTGGGGAAACAAATATCTGTAATCTATTTCTCTCTCAACTTCATTTTTTAAAATTACAAATGATTTGCAGCCTCTTCGGGACCAGAAGGCTTCTATCAAAGATTATATATATATATATATATATATATATATATAAAGAGAGAGAGAGCGAGACGGGTTGATAGAATTCTATTTCAACATACAATTATGATAATAATTTTCCAGTTAATCCTAAAAATTATTTTGATCATTTTTTTTCATTACAATACATCTGCGGAACCAAAAAGCCTTGCGGTTTTCCGGGTTCTTGCGGCCCCTAGGGAATTTGCGCAGTATAGCCCGGCGTTGCTCGGGTGTAATGAAAGCTTTAAAACTAACCCATGGTTCTGGAGCTCAGACTCAGACTAAAGAATATTTGTGTGAAGTTTGGTGAGAATCGGATAAGAATTGTGGATTTGTATAAAGGACATACAGACAGATAAATAGACACACGCACAAACATCTTGCCTTATATATATATATATATATATATATATATATATATATATATATATATATATATATATTATCAGTTTTCTGCACTATTGTAAGAATGCAGCCTGAAACTTCTGAATGTCTTTGTCTATGAGTGTATCAAATTTGATTAAAATCGGACCAGTCCTTCTATAACCTGAGTTTTTCGATTATCGATTTTTATATTTATCGGGGGTACCTCGACACAAGACTTAGCTAAGAACACACGCAGACGCTTATAGTACAAGTGTGTTAATTTTCAAGAAAATCGGCTCAGCCGTTTCGGAGTCTATAGGTAATGGACACAGAGACACAGACACACACAGATACACACACACACAGTTCCATTTATAAATAAGTTTAGATAAGTAACAGAATAAGGAAGTTCGAACGGTACAGTTACGCTGCTTATTGCCTGACAAGTAACTGGCTTTAACTGCGTACTAGCTGTTGTACTTGATTGCGTACTTGATAAAGTTTAGTTCTCTCCCCATTTGTGGCACAAAGCCCTTTTAATATTGATAATCCGGGCCATATAACCAAGGCAAGAATTTCTGCCTACTTTCCCTAGACGAGACTCTACCCTTGGGCGGAACCTCGACTGGGTAATTACTTTCCGCCCAAAGGCAGAGCGTTCGACAATGCGCAAAGCAGAAATGCTGTGCGTAACTGCTTATGGAAGTCACGCAGTTAATTATATATAATAAATGGAAGAGTCCATTCCTCGTAGGAGGGCACCATAACAGTCTTCAAAGATAAACTACAATCTCCAGAGACAGTCGTGTCAATAAGAAGGTACATCCTTTTACGATCTCTGAATACAATGCCCGATCAATCGGCTTTGATTGTTCTATCTCTGTGTATTATAAAATCACATAAAATTGTTACCAGATCTGGGTTGTGTGCATACAGATTTCTTGTAACTTCAGACAGAAGGTAATCATGTAATAATATCAACAAAGATGTGGATATTAAGCTGAATGTAAATAAAGTTAATGATGATAGCGCCTCATCCCATAAATACAGACAGAAGATGATCCGGTGATAATAAAAACAAGGATGAAGATATTAGTCTGAATGCAAACACTGATAATTCCTCATCCCAGAAATTTAGTCAGGAAGTACAAACAAATTGCCAAGAATTCATATTGCTACATAGAAATGCATTTAACGTACACCTGGATAAACGGATTATAATAAACACCCAGACTAACGGATATATATATATATATGAACGCATCGCTCATTCACTAATGAATTAGATCACTCTGGCTATTGGGCGTGTATAATGACAATATACATGCTAAAAAGTCTGCCTTCTTTTACCGTGCGCCCATGGCTCAGAGGTAGAACCGCCGATTGACGCCACTTTGATCGGGTTTCAATCCTGGGTTAAAAGCAATCGGAGTCTAACCGAACTGAGCTGTGATACAGCGAAACAGATCTGTCTGCAGATGACTATATATATATTAGTCCCTCACATACAAACCTGTTTCGCTGTATCACAGCTCATTAATGTGGCTAGAAACATCAACTTGCTTCTGACCGATTTGATGTCAGTCGGAGTCGCTACCCCCTAAGCCATAGTCGCATACAGTCAGAGAAGGGAAATTCTAACTTGTTATATATAAGCAGTGTATATACATGCCAGTCACCGAAAGAACTCAATTCATTTCTGAAGAGTAACGCATATATCGCAGAAGTGGAAACTGTTTTTAAAATGTTCTTCTCTAGAGAGCTCAATCGTAATGAGAGCATAATATATTAGTCATCCACATAGGAGCCTGTTTCGTTGTATCACCGCTCATCAGTGTGGATAGACACATCCTCTTGCTTCTGGCCGGGATCGAAACTCGACCGATCTGGTGTCTGTAGGAATCGTAATGCATATTAAGATCAACAGATATGCACTTGGCATAAATCTAGATCCACGTATATGTATCTAACACATACTCAATCAATAGACACTTATTTAACGTATACCTGGAATAACTAATATGCATGTGACGCTCACCTGGATCAACGGTTAGGCTTCTAACGTAAACCAAGTTCAACTATATACATTTTCTGTCCGGTCAAAGTTTCGTTTTCATGATTTCGTTCAAATGATTATGTGCCTACCTAAAAGTTCGATTATTTTACTCCAAAACTAATAAAGATTTTAGTGATAGGTTTTGTTAAGTTTCTTTAGCGGTATATGAGCATTTTTGAGTCATTTAACCCATTTTAACCCAGTGTCCTCATTTGAGGACAGTATAAAAAAAACTGTAAAAATAATGGGTATAAATCATTATATAAAACCTTTATTATATGTAGGTAGTGAGAACATATTGATTCATCAGTTTATGACAAAAACTCAAAGATTTAAATTTAATTTAAAACACATGAAACATTCACAGCAAATTTGACAAAATACACCTCCATAAACCTACTTAGATGCTTACTAATATTATCTTGTATTTTGATCTCCGTATGCTGCTATTGAAAGACTTGTGTGAATAAGTGTTTATTTATATCATGTTTGTCTTATTTCTTTTAAAAAAAATTACATTTATAGGATATATAGCAATATAAAATTTGCAGGACACTGGGTTAATGCATAAGCAAAGCACATTGAAAACATTCTCTATGCCACTTGGAGAAAAACAAGCCCCGAACATAACGTGTTTGATACTGCTAATATGATGTAATGTCAAGGCATTGTCTGGAACATGCTCTGCACTGCCTGGAACATGCTCTGCACTGTCTGGAACATGCTCTGCACTGTCTGGAACATGCTCTGCACTGTCTGAAAGAAGCAATCTTTTTTTTATTGAAATAAAGGATTCTTGAATGTTTCAGTCTGTTTTTAATCCTATTTTATGCTACTGTAGTTGAAATCAGGTTAAAAATTAAAACAATTCAAAACTTGGGTTAAAATGGATTAATGTCGACATTTAATTTCTCTTGGACCATTTTGAGTTTCTTTCACAAAAATGTATTACTGGTTGTTGTTTTTATTGATCTTTTTTTTTTACAAAATATACCGCTGATAATTTCTTTTACTATAAAAATCTGTTGTTGGTGTTTGTATTATATTTTTTTAATACTTTCATTGTGGTTTTAATCCAGTTTGAAGGTTAATCATTTACCGATAGCTAAGACCAAAACAGATGATACCATCTATCAGGAAGGAGCTGGAAATAACAGCAATTAAGAGGTGGTTCCACATTCCTCAAAACCTTTTGAGACCTTGCTGCCGGGCGTAGTTTATCGTCATACTCAGGATGCGTTAGTCATTGGTAGAATTTACAGTGGGAGTATAAGGCTAAAGTGGACCCTGACTTTGTGTCCACAACATTAGCTAACACGTATCTCTATCTTTTCGGTTAAACATATCAAATAAGTAATTATTTGGAAATTTCAAAACACTTTAATTTTTTTTATTTAGGATTAGAGTTCAATTTATAATGGGAATATAATGCTAATGTGAACTTTTCGTTAGTGCCCAACAGATTAGCTAAAACGTATTTTATTTCCCTGTTTAAATGTATAAAATAGACATCTAACTGAAAAATTACAATTTTAAAAGAGGATTTAATTTACAGTATAATTGCTAATACGGACCCTTACTTTATGTTCAATAGTTTAGCTAAAACATATTTGTTTACATTGTTATTAATAGCTACATAGTATAAGGGCCAGCCACAAATAAGTTTGTTGCGAAAAAGGTTAAGAAATATTGTTTATATGATTTTCTAGCTTAGATGTAGTACAAGGCCGAAGGTGTAGAGCACCTAGGAGGGATCGAACTCACTACTCAATACTTTGGTGCACAGTTCCAACAGCACTTGAGCAATGTCAACTCGGATTTGTTCCTTGAGTTCAGAGATGCTACAAGACTTTGATGAGCAGCCTCACAGGATGAATGCCACACAGGATGAATGCCACGCTCTCAGTTTTGCAGAGACATTTCAAAACTGCAATCTTTTGCTCTTTTTTTAATCATTGGGACATAATGCATATCTGAAATAAAAATAAAAATGAAATGAAATTTATATCAAAATGTATATCAAGCAAATATATAAGATCTCTACTTTTGAATAGAATACAAGAAAATTTTTTTTAATCATATCACCCCAAGCAAGGCGGTAACGCCACTGATGCGCAGGAGGCTACGTAAGAATAAGAAGATTGGAAAAGAGAAAACCAGAAACCACATCCTAAAAAGGGAACAAGTGATGATCCTCTTCACCTGTTCAATAGACGTGGGTGGAGTGTGAACCGGGCGATAGTTTAGTCTATCTACTCCAATTAAAGCTAAAGTATCAACAACGTTACAAACAAAAGAAATGATATATTTACTTATAACTGTTGTGGAGTAGTTTGCGCACTGAAGGTTATAATCGGGCTATTTCGGTTGCTAATCGACTTAACGCACCCAAAATGTTAGAAACTTGGTAATCTTCCACTGAAAGCTGAGTCCTTAGTATTCGGCTAACTGCCGACTAATATCAACTGCTTAGTAGTTCTACTGAACTCCAATAGAACTCTAAAACACTCCTATGAACTTCCCAGGAACTCCTAAGAACTTTTCTAGAACTTCCTGTTAACTCTTATTAATATAGGAGGGAGAATTCATTATCTGAGGAATAGGTGTGTTTCCCTATAACAATGGCGGTTTCTGTAGTTATAGAAAAAGCAGAGGGAAGCTATGTTACGTCGGTTATCAGAACCAATAACAGTTTCTTTTTGGGACATACAGCAAAAAAAAAAAAATAAAATAAAATAAAATAAAATAAAATAAAACAGAAAATGTAACTGCGTCTCGGTCGGTCTTTCGGTTCTGTTTACATAACCCTGCACCAACGGATTATTATATACTAGTTTTAACCTGGGAATATTTCATGGTTTTCTTATTTTAATATTCCGTTTAATCTTAATTCTTCAGTCAGTTAAGTGCCATACGTGATACACGAATGATTAAATAAGCGCATGGCAAGTTCTATGACAATAAAATATCCCTAGAAATTCCCCTATTGCATCATTAAATATAAGAACTTAACAATTTAAACAAAATATTACAATAACAATCATAAATACAAAGTTCTCTCTCTCTTTCTTCTTCATTCATATAATTCTTCCTTTCCATTCGTTCCCTATTATGTTTACGTATTGCTTGTCTCTCTTCTGCTCGTAATCGTTCTTGTCTTTTCTCTTTGCCGTTCTCTTGCTAAGTCTCTTTGTTGTCTTATTCTTTCTTCCATTAAAATGATTTTTTTCGGAAATATAATGCATTTAAAAATGCATTTATTTTTATTCATTACAGCAAAAGCATGACACACGTAGGTAGCTAGGTAGGTATCACTGTATTATAATATAAAGACTACGACTTGCTATGTTGTTCAAAGCAAGAATTGAAGGACCGATTGGATAAAATAAATAAAAATAAACGGATGAAAAGTATTTTTCTTTTGTTAAAGGAGAATCAAGATGAAGACAGCAAAGAAAGACTTGAAATTATTATTTAAAGCACAAACATGCTATAAATACAAGAATACAAAACTCTCTCTATCTTTCTCTCTTTCTTTCTTTCTTTCTCTTTCTCTCTCTCTCTCTCTCTCTCTCTCTCTCTCTCTCTCTCTCGGTTTTGATAATAGATTATATTCCTGTTGTGTCTTTGCGTTTATATCTCTTTCTAGAGCGTGATGCACGTAGCCAGAACGATATTAATACATAAAACAAATGATTTTTAATTTTTTTAAAATCGTATCTCCCCAAGCAAGGCGGTAACGCCACTGATGTGCAGGGGGCTACATAAGAGTAAACACATATTAAATGGGAGGAGAGTAAAGAGAAAGACGAACCAGTTAGAAAGGACCAAGAGAAGAATGGGAGTACAGATGTGATGACAGTTGTAAAGGTGGAGAAAAAGGGAAGGATAAACAGGGTGGTGTAGAAAGAACTAGTATCAAACGTTTAAGAGATGAGTATTGATATTGCATTTGAATTCTTGGAGGTTGTAGCCGTCAAGAAAGCAAGAATATGGAAGCGAGTTCCACAAGCGGGAAGTGCGAGAAAAGCAGCTGCAGAAGTAGAATTGTCATCTGCATTTGGTTGATCTAACTGTGAATGGGTGAGACCCAGTTGCCAGTCTGGTTGCACGAGTAAACACCTGTTGCAGAGGCACCAGTGGTTTAAGGTCGTTGGAGCAGAAGCCATGAAAGTATTTATAGAACAGAGGGAAGCCACATCCCGTCGGTGGAGAAGTGGTTGGAGTCGATCTGCCAAGCTGGTACCTATCACATGACTGATTCTCCTTTGGAGCCTGTCAAGAACACTGAAATGAACAGCAGGGGAGCCTAACCATATATGGCAGCAGTACTCCATGCACGGACGAATGGTTGATTTGTATATATGCAACATGAATTCAGACGGAAAAATATCCTCGCCCGATACAGTGACCCAACCTTCCTAGCAATGGATTTAGCTATTGACTCAATGTAATGGTTCCACATGAGATCGGAAGAAATGGTAAGGCCGAGGAGGCGCAGTGTATTGCTCTTAGGGTGACTCGATTGATCCATGCTTATGAGCGGCAAGAGAGGTTGCCTGCGATTATTGACAGACAGCAGCTTGGTCTTAGACACATTGAAATTTACAAGCCACTTCTTACCCTAATCTAACGAATCAATGAAAACATTTTGATGTGGTAAACTTGCGATAAGAAAGCCGATTCAAGATTGTGTCAAACATTTTTGTCACATTAAAAGCTGCAAAATTTTACTTAAAACTTATGGACGACCTACTTGATAAATGTTAACTAATCCCTGTAAATGTCGAAATCTTAATTGAATAAAATGCAATTGTATTTAATTTTTTGAAGAATTAAATTTATAAGCAAAAATAGAAATTGTTTATCGGTTAATCTAACAGTTTAGACTTAAAATTCCGTTCTATGTAGGGCGAAATTTAGGATGAGATTTAGTATTTAAATATAGTAATTTTGAATACTTTTATTTCTTCTTTGAAATGAGCAGAAATTATGGATAAGGAAAGCTGTTCTGTTAAAGCACCATTTTTTGTTTCCTGAATTTGTTATGGTATTGAAAATCTTTTTTGAACAACAAACCAAAATGAGAAAAAAAAACAACCCTCACCTTCACAAAAAAATGTTTCCGACTATAAACACACATCTTCAATCAAGTATGAATTCCGCAACTTTCAGATTTTTTTTCACATATATTACGGTCCCTCGCTTTAACGGTTCCAATAAGAAGAATATTTTTTCGGACATTGATTAAGACAGCGTCTGATTTGTTCTATTGTCATTATTGATTTATTTGTACTCAGAGACACCATTCTGTCTTGGGATTTAGGTGAAGGCTTAAAGATTATATTCGCTTAGAGATTATCTTTGCCCCATTTTATCCTGCCTCCGTTGTCGCAATTACAAGCGTTATGACTAGCAAGATCATTCGTCAATGCCCGGGCTGAGATCCTACGGATGATCGTTATCTCCTGTTGTCGGCTTCCTATTACGGATTCTGTTTTCAACGACAGGTGAGTAAGTCTCAGAATAACAAGTAGGTCTCTCTCAAAATAAATTCGCTTCTGTGCCGATCGACTTATGCAAACACTAGCAGTATAGCCCGGCGTTGCTCGGGTGTAATGAAAGTATTGAAACTAATCCATGGTCCTGGAGCTGAGACTCTTTGGACGTTGGCACGAAAGACTAAAAGGCAATAGTTGTTTCCAGTTAAAGCGAAACCGTAGACTGAAAGAAAAATGAATGGATGTAAGTCAAATTTTGATTTCCTGCTATCGATATCAAATAAGTCTTTTCGTCGTAAACTGAATTTTGAAGGCTAAATAAGTCCTCTGAGTAAATGGTATCATGGCTGAGACTAAGAACTACAATTATACCTACTTAGAGCCAAACCTGAAGCAAAAACTAAAATAAAAGAGCTGAAAAAATACAGGAAGATAAACAGGCACACACAAACATATTGCCTTATATATATATATATTGTCATCCGGAAACAGATCTATTTCGCTGTATCACAGCTCATCAGTACGGTTAGACCCCGATTGCTTTTTGATCCCGGGATTGAAACCCGACCGAATTGGTGTCAGTCGGCGATTCTACCTCTGGGCTATTTTCTGCACTATTGTAAGAACCGCAACCTTGAAACTTCTAAATATCGTTTCTTATGTCTTTGTCTATGAGTGTATCAAATTTGATTAAAATCAGACAACTCCTTCTATAACCCGATGTTTTTCGATTATCGATTTTCGATATTTATCGGGGGTACCTCGACACAAAACCTAGCTAAGAACACTCGCAGGCGCTTATAGTACAACTGTGTAAATATTCAAGAAAATATGTTCAGCCGTTTCGGAGTCTATAGGTAACAGACACACACACACGCACATACACACATACACACACACAGACAAATTTCCATTTATAAATAAGTTTAGATAAACGGTCTTGGGTTTTTATTTCAATATCTTCGGGAAATAAGAAATCAACGATCTCTTTAAGACTCCAATTCTATTCTTTTATTTCTAATGTCTGTGGACAGGGCTGAGAAATTCCACGTTGGTTTTTGTTAAACATTCAAGGCGCATGCGAAAGCAAACAAGAACATTATTTACTTTGCTCTGGTTGTTGTCCTCATGTTCAATGCCATGATTACGACGTTTCTGCCGTTGTACGCTCCAGCTTTCTTCAGGTGCTAGTAATTTTGAACCGAACCGTTTATTTCGATCACTGAGTTAGATCGTTCTCGTTCCCGTTACATGTTTGATACCACTTCTGGATGCCATGCAGTTATCTCTCTTGAACTCTACTCTCGAAGTTATTTGCTCACCACTGCTGTAGTCAGGTATTGAACCAACAACTCTTTGTGTCAAGTCACTGAAAGGGTCTATATCAATTGGGCCATGTGTCTTTGATGATACATGGAACGAGAACGATCTACCCTAGTGATCGAAATAAAGACTTCGGCTCAAAATTCCTAACACTTGAAGAAGGCCGGAGCGTACAACGGCTGAAACGTCATAACTATGGCAATAAAGATATATATATCGACTCAGAACGAGAAATCGGAGAGCCGAGTTCGAATTCCAGAAATAGTAACCAACTGCAGTAAAATCTTCTATCCAGAGACATGATCGCCCAAGCGTGTATCACGTATGGCACTTAACTGACTAACTGAGCATAAAATGGGTGATCAGTTTTCTGTTGTTTTGAAGTAATAAAATGATCATCCCGGAATTAGTAGAAATTAATATAATCGGAAATGAAAGCAGTTAAAGCTTTACTGAGGGAAGATCTTCTGTCCAATCAGTCATGTGTCTTTCGAGACATGATCGCCCATTTACATTTATATGAAAAGACTGAAGTTATAATTCTAGTAAAAATAAAATTTGCAATGTCAATTTTGACCAAATGGAAAACTCGCCCAAACCTAACCAAAATAATTCAATAAAACTCAAAAATACATTTTGTTTGACAGTTGGTGCTTACAAAATTTAATAAAACATTTTCTTTCAGGCTGGACAGAAAAAAATCTACACTTAATATTTATTAAAAAAAAAACAAAAACAACAAAAAAGAATTGAAATTCATTGAGTTTTTTAAATAATCTAAAAATTTAAAGTTTAATGCCATTTTTTATTGTGAACATATTTAATATATATATATATATGTATATTGAGTGTGTCTCTATTGGAATTTACCTTACAAAAATACCAAATATTCTACATTATATATATATATATATATATATATATATATATATATATAATGTAGAATATTTGGTATTTTTGTAAGGTAGATTCTAATAGAGACACACTCAATTAGAACTCAATGTTAATTTATTTATTAAATTTAACAGAGTAATATTAAAAATTTTGGATATTCTATATACCATGGGTAATAAACATTTTGCGGCTAAGCCACCGCTCTTCAGATCCAAATCATACAACAGCTAATGTTTAAACTCATCCAGAAAAACCAGATTAAATAACCGTATGATTTGGGTCTGAAGACCGGCGGCTTATCTGCGAAATATTTATTACCCATGTGGGTTTGTAGAATATCCAAAAGATTATATATATATATTTTTCATTTTATGTTTATATATATATATATATATATATATATATATATATATATATATAAATATATAATTTTAGCGATCTTTAGATCATTTTCTGTATGGATGCCAAAAAAGAAATAATTTTAAATGAATGCCCCTGAACCTTATTTGAAACACTCGGACGAATATTGGATTTTTAAAAGATTTAAATGTTAAACGTTTTCCGTTTACATATTTCGCCTAAAATCGCGACTCGATGATTCGATGACTGAAGATGCTGAAAAAATTTATTTACATACGGATTTTTTTTAAATTTTTTGCGCGATGCTAACCTCCAGGAGTAGGGACTCGTTTCGTCTTCTCGGGCCAACATTCTCGACTGACATGAAGTGGAGAGACTATGTTGGTTCACTGCGTCGTGCGAGATCTACTAATCTCCCATCATTATTGCTGTCACGTATGATCCGATGCTCAAATCATATATACATAGAGAGATTCTTAACAAAATCAAAAGAAGAATCTGCAATATTATTGATCCTGATTCGGCTACTCGGCTTCAGTCATATTCCCATCGCTGTAAAGTTGACTCCTAGCGACTTTTTTTTAATAAATACTTCGCTGGCTATTGTTCGGATGAACCCTTCGCTATGGTGCCCAGACTTTATGAATTCAAGCGCAGCACTCGACTGGCGACGGGTTCTCATCATTTTGTAGTTGAGTTGGCTAAATGTAACCGTAAGTTCTGTGCTAACAGTTTCTTTTCTCGCATTCTCGTTTGTAAAACTCGGCGGACCTGAAGGAGACTACCACCAACTTTAAATTTGTTGTTTTTCATGTTTTTTTTTGTTTTTTTTACTTTTTTCAGTGCAATCTTATCGATTACACCCTAACCTTTCCGACCGACAAAAAATTTGGAAAAATTTCAATATTTCAACAATTTTAAGTGGGGGCTCAGTTTTTCATACAACGTTATAGTAAGTCGATCCTTTGTTTTGGAAGCACTCACAGGTTGATTATCATTTCTTTTTACTTTTTTTCACTGCAATCTTATCGATTGAAAAAAAATTGTAAAAATTTCAACATTTTAAAAATTTTACGGGTGGGGGGCTCAGTTTTTCATACAACCTTGTAGTAAGTCGATTCTGTGCAATCAACTTTTTTGCTTATTCAACAAGTAACTCCTTTGCAAAATTTTTGAATAAAGCCATTCTTGGAGTTTCCGAGGAAGATGCCATCGTAAGAACTAAAGAAAACTTGAAAAAAAAAAAAACAACAAAAAAAAACAAAAAAACAAGAGCAACAAAAAACAAAAACAAAACGACCCCCAACGCGAGTGGATCCAAAATAGAGGATCGATTTACTATAGCGTTGTATGAGAAACTGAGCTCCCTTTTAAATTGTCTAAATATTGAAATTTTTTCAAATCTTTTTTGATAATCGGAAACTTTATGTAGTAATCGATAAGACTGCTCTGAAAAAAGTAAAAAAAAAAAGAAAAACAACAAATTTAAAGATGGTGGTAATCTCCTTCAGGTCCGCCTGAAACTCTTTTCTGGCTCTATGCTTTCCAGCCAACTTTAATTTTCAAAAATTCAACGTCAACTGCTTTCTACAGCCTTCCTGATGACTCTTATTTTTGTTCTCATTCCTATGTAAAGTTTCTCTGTTCTAATTCTTTCATATCCAGTAGCCGCTTGTATCCTAGTGGCTTTACGGCCTTGCTAGGGATGAAATCGATTAAAAAATCTATTAATACCTGATTATGTGCTTCTTACTGAATTTCGCGGACTGGCGAATTTCATTTCTAGTTGCAGTTCTGTTTAAAGTAGACCTGCACAAACTACGGCCAGCCTACTGTCCGCAATGGGACTTTTTGTAGGTAGAGTTGGTAGTTACAGGGAGAGGATAAATTCTGAATTTACAAACCCCTTAAGATGCTGCGTTCCTGTCAAACTAAATTCTTGAATATTTATATTGGCCACACCACTACATGCTTATCAAGAAAACTCAAATTATATCTCTCAGTTCAATTAAGTTCCATTTAAACACACATGGAAGCTTACCAAATTTCGTCCGCAAGATCCTTGTAGAAAATAGCCTCGTCTATGTGTAGAAAAATGGCTAAAATAATGTATAGATAACAATAGGCTTAAGATTGTAGCAATCAAGGAAGCGTTCACCCAGAAGTCCGTTAAGTGCCATACGTGATACACGCTTTGGGCGATCATGTTTCTTTTGAGACATGACTGACTGGGCAGAAGATTATCCTGCAGTAGGCTGCCATTACTTTCTGCAGCAGACTGGTTGCCAACCAAGGCTATAGAAGCCAATCTGTCCTATTACTTAACCCATAACTGGAGGGAAGAAACCTTGTGCGTAAGAGAATGCAAGGAATTCAACTGGAATTCGAACTCGGCTCCCCGATTTCTCCTTCCGAGCCGATATCCATTGCACTGCAAGAAGACGCTTCTTAGAAATGGCAGTTCTGAGGAAAAAGTCATCCAAATAGAACTTTTTATTTAAAAAATACGAAAGAAATAAAATCTATTCTTTCATGTAAACCCCGAATATTGGGTTTTAGCTGTGAAGGCCTGAACTGATAAAACTAAGGAATGTAGTGCGTCATTATATTTTACTTGGAAATAGTGATAGATTAACAGGGCGCTGGTCGCATTTCTTCTGTATGGACACGGATTGTAGGATTGAAAATAATTCATGGTGTATAAGACTGATGATTGGAAGGAAGAGGTTATGAGTTTATTTAAAGAAGATCAAATACATATATGGAGAGGCAGATATTTCTCTTTATTGATTAAACTTGGCTGAGAAGGTCCAGTCTACATGCTTCCGTTAATCTTTGTAACGTTGCGTCTGTGAGAAATGGGTTGAAGGCTGGGTTGTGGAATAGGTTATCTCCCACAGAATATGGCTACTGAAGCGTCAATTCATTCACTTAGGAGACTTATTAAAAGTGTTTATATCGTTTTACTGAATTATAAAATGAGTTACTAATACAAGGCTCGAGAGTCATTCAAGGTAGTGGTTAACTATTAAAATGGTTATGAGATAAACAAGGATAAATAACAAAGTGGTGAAGAGCAGAGGTCAAAATTGTAGTGTCCAAGAAAGCCCGATTCCTGAAGTGGTAGTACTTAGGTAATGACTGAAGCCAAGATGACAGGTCAGAACCAATAACTTCACAGATTCTTCTTTTTACTTTATCAAGAATCTCTAAAAAAAAACATAGCAGAAACACGAATAATCGTATCACCCCGAGCAAGGCGGTAATGCCACTGATGTGCAGGGGGCTACATAAGAGTAAAAAGATTAGATTGAAGAGGAAGAAGAACCATTTAGAAAGGAGCAAGAGAAGGATGGGAATACAGGTGTGATGACAGTTGCAAAGGTGGAGAGAAAGGGAAGGATATACGGGGTGGTGAAAGAACTAGAGTCAAGTGGTTAATAGATGAGTCTTGACATTGCATTTAAATTCCTGGAGGTTGTAGCCATCAGGAAAGCAAGAATATGGAAGCGAGTTCCACAGGCGGGAAGTGGGAGAGAAGAAGCTGCAGGAATAGAATTGCCGTCTGCATTTGGTTAATCTAACTGTGAATGGGTGGGACCCACTTGCCAATCTGGTTGCACGAGTAAACGCCTGTTGCAGGGGCACCAGTGACTTAAGTTCGTTGGGGCAGAAGCCATTCAGTGCATGGAGGAATGGTAAAGATTCTGGTGAGAATAATTAGCCAGCACGACACATAATAAATTTTAGCAGCAGTCCGCAACAACAATGTTACCAGAAAGTAGACAAAATTGATAGACCGCTGATCAGAAAAACTATTTTACTTTGCTTAAAATCCCCCTTTACCAGATATAACAGAAATATTCCAACATATTTTGAAGCTTCTTTATTTTTTTATAATCGTGTCGCCCCAAGCAAGGCATTTCACTGCCACTGTCGAGCAGGGGGTTACATAGGAGGTAAGTTATGAGAAAGAGTAACAGGTTACAGGGGATGTCAGGAAGAGGGTAGAAGAAGGATGAGAATACTGATGAGAAAGAGAGAGAGAGAGATAGAGAGGATGCAAGTTAGTGAGATAGGAGATGACTACTGACTTTACATTTAAATTCTTGAAGAGTGTAGCCGTCTAAAAACGCAAACACACGGAAGAGAGTTCCACTGGCCGGAAGTGCGAGAGAAGAAGCTGATGAAGTAGAATTTGCGTTTACAATTCATTGGTTTCACAGTAAAAGGGTGGGACCTAGTTACTAATCTTGTGGCTCGAGTAAATTCATGTATGCCGGCTAACAGTTAGCTAAGTGCATCTGAGCAGAAGCCATGAAAGTATTTTTAGAAGAGACACAGGGAAGCCACATTGCGCCGGTGAGAAAGTGACTGTATCTGAGCTGCCAAGTCGGGAGCGATCACATTACAGATTCTATGTTGGATTTTGTCAACGACCCCTAGGTAGATAGCAGGTGCACCCGACCAGATATGGCAGCAGTATTCAATGCACGGGTGAATGGTGGATTTGTATATGTGCAGGATTGTTTCACACGGGAAAAACTTCCTGGCCCTGCACAGAGAACCGACCTTCTTAGCAGCGGATTTAGCTATAGACTCTATATAGTCAATCTACTTGAGGTCTTTTGCGAGAGTTAACCCGAGGAGGCGCAGTGTTTTACTTTCAGGGAGACTAGACTGATCCATGCTAATGAGGGTTAGGAGCAATTAATGTTTTATACACAATTATATATGTTCCAAGGGTTCTCACAGCCGGGTCTGTAGCGAGGAGAAGCTCCCACTACGTATAAAATGGCTTCCGTGTCAAGTAACAACTGCCGCTTTTTAACCAGTTGTTCGCGTAGATAGAACTCGAAAGCCTAAGAAGCCAGTCCAACTAGAGGAAGAAAAATCCTGATTTTAAACCTAAGCTACCTTGCGGTTATATCCAAACATAAGAAAACCTATGGAAGTAAATCGAGACAGAAAACCCGGTTGAATGTGGTTGGTGGTCAAAACTGACGATTTGCCGGTAATTGCTATATCCAAGCTATCCCTAAATGTAATGCTGTGCATTTCTTTGGATCTTGTCTGTACGACTGGAGGGAAATAATGTAGTCTGGGCAGCGTACAGCCTCTATATACTATCGGCCAGGCCTGCGTCCTGAGGAGGCCGCTATGACTACTTCTGAAAATACATTGTTGATCGTTTAAAAGTTCTTAGTAAAAATGAATATGTTTTTTATTAGGTATTTTATTTTTACTAGTCTAGGTTATATTTTATTCATCTGTTGTGGAGTAGTTTTTGCACTGAAGGTTATAATCGTGCTATGTCGGTTATTAATCGACTTAACGCACCCAATATGTTAGGAACTTGGTAATCTTCCACTGAAGCTCACTCCTTAGTATTCGGCTAACTGCCAACTAATATCAACTGCATAGTAGTTGTACTGAACTCCAATAGAACTCTAAATAACTCCTATGAACTTCCCAAGAACTCCTCAGAAGTTCTCTCGTTAACTTCCTGTTAATTCTTATAAATATGAGGGAGAGTCCATTCAGTCAGTTAAGTGCCATATGTGATACACACTTGGGCGATCATGTCTCGAAAGAGACATGACTGACTGGACAGAAGATTATCCCACAGTAGGTTGCCATTGCTTTCTGCGGTAGACTGGTTGCCGACCAAGGCTATAGAACCGAAACTGTCCTATTGTTTGACTCATAGCTAGAGGCAGAAGAAATGTATCATATTATTAAGTAGTAATTAGTGAGGGACCAGTTTATTACTTCATAGCGATATAAAACTGATTCCCCACTTTATGCCCAGTAGAAGCCTTAATCATGATTCCAACTAATATATTCAGTCAGTCAATCAGTTAAGTGCCATACGTGAAACACACTTGGGCGATCATGTCTCGAAAGAGGCATGACTGACTGGGCAGACGATTATCCCGCAGTAGGTTGCCATTGCTTTCTGCGGTAGACTGGTTTCCAGCCAAGGCTATAGAACCCAATCTGTCCTGTTATTTAACCCATAACTGGAAGGAAGAGACGGATTAATACCTTTCCCAAGAGTATTTGCGCGTTATTGAATACAATGGATTCAACTGGAATTCGAACTCGGCTCCCCGGTTTCTCGTTCCGAGCTGATACCAACTGTACCACAACGCACATGTGTTTCCCCATAACATAATCTATGTACAGTTTTTAATAGCCATTTGCTCCTTACTGTAGATATGATAACTAGGTCTTTATTATCGAATGAATATTCATGTTTAAACTCGTTAAAGTATCGAGTGACAGCGGTTCTACTTCATAGTTCGCGCACTTCCTTTGCTAATCTCAGTAGTGACATAGTTGAGAGAATTCCAACACTTCTTTTAACTTAAAAGCACATTTTCTCTGCATTTACCGTATAAAATACTAAAAATAAACTGTAACGTTTCACATCTCCAAATATAGATATACAACGTGAAATACAGAATTCTATACGTTTTTCACTTTTATAATCTGATTTGAGTTTAAATATCGACTCTCCCATATAAAAAAAAATGAACTTTTCTTCAATTTTCCTTAGTCAAATACTCACAATTCTCTCCAGAAATCAGGTTTTGTTTGCCAGAATTTTAACCAATTTTCCACAACCTGTTTGTCTTTATTTTAATATTTTTTGTGTCTTCTTTTTTTTTTGTAACTTACTTTCGTTACACTTTACTCTTCTTACACTGCTTTGACCTTTATTGCCTCTCATATTCATACTTAATGTCCCACTTTATAACGTTTTAATATGTTTTGTTTTCATTTTTTTATCTAAATTCACTCGTATTTATGCGTTCACGTTTTCTACTTTCACTTTAATCTACTTTCACTTTTACTTTATTTAAATTCACTTTATAGTGCTTTCACTTTTAGTTTTTTTATTTCTCTTTCTGTTTTACTTTTCTACTTTCACTTTCTTTTATACATTAAAATTAATTTCTTTCACTTGGAATTTTATAACTTTCACTTTTGTTTTTGCGTTTATTTTTCTTTAATTTTTTTCAAATTTTTTCTACCTTTACTTCTATTTTCATTGTTACTTTCACTTTCGTTTTCATTTCTTTCCCGCCAAATAATAGTTTCTTTACTACTGAATTTCCTTATTTTCTTTGCTTTCCGTTTTCTGTCTTTTGTTTCTGTTTTTTTGCTTTGGCTTCTCGAAAACTACTTACCTTTTTCTCACATCTTTGCTGTCGGCTTGTCTCGGTAATCAGATACCTTCTGCTCAAGGAAATGCTTCCTTCGACCCATCGTCTCTCTTTACTTTCCTGGCCCAGTGCGAAGGTGAGAAAACATAACCACCCATCTCTCCGTCTGACCAACACAACCCACCGCGGGCACAACCTCAACAATGCCTCGGTCCGGATATTGGCTGAAGAGTTCGAGCTACCAACACTCTCTACAGTCAAACGGCCGGTTTGAGCCCTTGGCAACAGGCTGCCGATAAGAAGTTTGCATTGTGGGATGGCGAGTTGATTTCCTGTTAGGTATTTAAGTACGGGAAGGGAGCCTGAGAAGAAGAAGGTAAAAAATGGCGGATGTTGGTTCCGGTAGAAGATTTCGATAGTTCAGTTTACCGATGAAACCAAATTCTCAGCAGGTCAAATGATTTCATTTTTATAATGCGCTTTTTACTTAGGTTGCTGAATAGATTGCTTGTGGTGAAGTCGTCTCCGGAGCTTATAGAAATAATCTGAATTTTTTGAGAACTGTTTCAGCGGCCATGATGCTACTTGATAATAGGACGCATCAGGCTGAACAGCGCATGCGTGAACATTCATTATTCTGTAGAGTTATATAGTCGGCATGGAGAATAAATTAAGTGAGCTTATGTATTGTGCGACCGTAGCATTTACAGTGGCAGATCAAAGAGATTCATGATATAGTTGACAAAAAATAAATATTTATTCTATTGACATTGTTCGGAGTGTTGTCCTCATTTTTAATGCCACATTCATTACGTTTCTGTCGTTGTACGTTCTGGTTTTCTTCAGGTGAGTGAAATTTCGAACTTAAAGCTCTATTTTGTTCACGGGGGTAGATTGTTCTAGTTGCAACAGTCATGACTCTTCCACGTGTCTCAGTATTAGTTACCTTTTTTGGGGTCAAGTCACCGGATTCAAACAATGCTTTCATTCACTGAGCTATCCTGAGGGACATCAGTGTATGAAATTTTGGGACTTACAAACTTAATGTCTGAGCAACCATTTTATTACCAGAGATCATATTACAATTTTGTTATTTGTAGTTGTTTTTCTCTAGCCCTCCGTATTACTTCTTCCTGTATTCATTTCTATTCTTGGGAGATTAGGAGATTTTGTGGCCTAGCATATGTGCTGATGCCTTTAGTTTTCGTATTTTTCACAGACGTCCTCTGTCTATTATTTCAACTTCATTCCGCAGAGATCAACGGCCGAGACGTGAATATGGCACCAAAAATAAGGACAAAAGCCTGAACAAGGAAAATAGTGTAAATAATTACAATACATCATTTCTGAAATATAGACAGTTGTTGAAGGTGAATATGGCAATGAAGATGAGGACAACAGCCTAAACAACGTAAATAGTTTAAATAATTACAATAGATCATCTCAGAAATAAAGACAGATATTGAAGGTGAATATGGCAACAAAGATGAGGACAACAGCCTAAACAACGTAAATAGTTTAAATAATTACAATAGATCATCTCAGAAATATAGACAGATATTGAAGGTGAATATGGCAACAAAGATGATGACAACAGCCTAAACAACGTAAATAGTTTAAATAATTACAATAGATCATCTCAGAAATATAGACAGATATTGAAGGTGAATAAGGCAACAAAGATGAGGACAACAGCCTAAACAACGTAAATAGTTTAAATAATTACAATAGATCATCTCAGAAATAAAGACAGATATTGAAGGTGAATATGGCAACAAAGATGAGGACAACAGCCTAAACAATGTAAATAGTTTAAATAATTTACAATAGATCATCTCAGAAATATAGACAGATATTGAAGGTGAATATGGCAACAAAGATGAGGACAACAGTCCAAACAATGTAAATAGTGTAAATAATTACAATACCTCATCTCAGAAATAAAGACAGATATTGAAGGTGAATATGGCAACAAAGATGAGGACAACAGCCTAAACAATGTAAATAGTTTAAATAATTACAATAGATCATCTCAGAAATATAGACAGATATTGAAGGTGAATATGGCAACAAAGATGAGGACAACAGTCCAAACAATGTAAATAGTGTAAATAATTACAATACCTCATCTCAGAAATAAAGACAGATATTGAAGGTGAATATGGCAACAAAGATGAGGACAACAGCCTAAACAATGTAAATAGTTTAAATAATTACAATAGATCATTTTCTTCCTGGTCTTAACCATTTTCACGCAGTGATTTAAGTGCAATAAGTGATACACTTGACTTGGCAGAAGATTTCCCCGCACTATGTTGGTATTATTCTCTGCTGCATACTGGTTGCCAACCAAGGCTATAGAACTTAATTCGTTCTGCTATTTAACCCATAGCTTGATGTAGAAAAGATGGATTAATATCTTTCCCAAAGGTATTTGCGCCTAAGTAAATGCATCGAATGAGACTGGAATTCTAACTCGGCTCTCCGAATTCTCGTTTTAGACGATATCCACGATCTTCACTCACTAAAGTCCCCAAAAGAGTTTATCGATCTAAAAGTGATTCAATCTCTGGCTACAGCAGAAAAGAACAAAAACTTACAGAGTTAACATATCAATGGGAATAAACTAAGATGTCTAAAAAGCATTGCACATGGAAATAGAACAAACTGCCAGTCGAAATTCCTACAAAATATCACCCGAAGACCGGAGCCCAGACTGGCCGAAACGTCGTAAATTTAGCAATAAAGATAAGGACAACCGTCCGAACAATGTTAATATGAATAATTGTTTTATTAAAAAATATCATTTAATTCTCAGACTTGACATTTGACTTATATGTATAATCCCCAAAAATACTTCACAGTTCATTCCACACAACTGAGCCATCTCTTCCTAGATAAAAACAATATTTTCAAGGGTTAGAAATGGCATTCCGGTTTCATCCCTGAATTTGTTTTTCACGTATTAGATGACCTATCATTTTCAGCCGTTTGTCCAAGTTTCACAGGAATAAACCCATATGAGGATAATCTGAGAAATTTAATGGTTTCAAGAACCAACCATCTCTCTGTGCATAGAATACTGCTGTCATATCTGGTCAGGCGCCCCTGCTTTTCATTTCAGTGTTCTCGACAGGCTCCAAAACAGATTATGTAATGTGATAGGTCCCGACTTGGCAGCTCGACTCCAGCCACTTTCTCACTGGCGGGATGTGGCTTCCCTATGTGTTAGGGCGCCGCTCCTATTTGACTACAAATGGACTGTTCCCATTGCTATATATAGCAATGGTAGATTCTCTACAAGGGGGTCGTAGAGAGTCACTTGAGAGTCTCTAATGAGTTACTGAAGAGTCAGTGCGAGTCAGTGAAGAGTTAGTCACACTTCCGATGGCGTACCGGAAGTAATCACGTATACACACGTCTTACGACGGATTGGACTCTTGTATCTTTCTATTGTAAATATTACTAATCACTTCTGTACATACTAACCGTCTTTCCGCGGAATACAACTTATATTCTGATTCTGTTGTTGAGTTATTCATTTATACTTGGCGACATAACACTATGTCTATTCTACAAATATTTTCAAGGCTACTGCACCGATGAACTTAAATCACTGGTGCCCCAACCACAAGAATTCACTCGTGCAGCCAGACTGGCAACAAGGTCCCATCCATTTACAGTTAGATAAACTAAATGCAACCGACTGTTCTACTCCAGAAGCTTCTTTTCTCGCATTTCCCGCCTGTGGAACTCTCCTCCATATACTTGACTTCCTGACGGCTACAACCTCCAGGAATTTAAATGCAATGTCAATTCCCATCTCTTATCCACTTGACTCCAGTTCTTTCTACATCATTCCGTATATCTTGTTCTTTTTCTTTCTCTATACCTTCGCAAATGTATTCACACCTGTGTTCCCATCCGTTTCATGCCCTTTCTCTGACACCCCATGTAACTTGTTAGATTTTCGCTTTACTCTCCTCTGAAACTTTTACTCTTAGGTAACCCCCTGCGCATCAGTGAGGTTACCGCCTTGCTTGGGGTGAAACGATAAAAAAGTGTTCAATACACCGTTATATCATATTTGTTATTTTTTTATAAGTTCAAACGTTGTTCCTCATATTGCAAATATATTTTAATAAACAGACATAAGAAGAAAAAGACTTTGTTCTGTTACCTGAGGAACTTCATTGGTAAATTTTCGTTTTAGAACGCGAAGGCTAATATCCCTTCAATTGTTTTCAAAATAATCTTATTTCCGTGCAAATGTATATGCTGAACTCAAATTAGCAATTATATATTGAATAAACCGAGATGTTTTTGGTGTCAACGACCAGAAAAAATTGGACTTCTTCTCGTTCTTTTCGTCAGGCATTACTAGCTTAATAAAAGTCATTCGCTGCAGAACAATTTTAGGCGTAGGAAGAAAATTTGGGTCTGTTTACTTCCTTTACAGAAAGATCCTTGCAGAAATTAGTACACGATTTTTATCTTTTTATTTTTCTTGTACTTAATTTCAGAAGAAAGTTATTGACATTGAAACAAGTGAAAAAATAAGAGTTATTTTCGTGTATAAAATGTTATTTGCGTGTGTTTGCGTATCGCCCGGTTCACACTCCACTCACGTCTATTGAACGGGTGAAGAGGCTCATCCCTTGCTTCCTGTTTAGGATGTGGTTTCCGGCTTTCTTTCTCTCTTCCAATCGTTTCACTCTTACGTAGCCCCCTGCACATCAGTGGCGTTACCGCCTTGCTCGGGGGGATATGATTAAAAAGAATATATATATATAAGAGATATTAGACATCGGATCCTAAAACGAAAATTTACCATGTCTACATTTTTAAATATTCTTCGAAAATTTCTGAAATTCATATATTAAAAAAAAATGTAAATATTTTCCCCGTAATTTTGAAACAAAAACAAACGCAATGTTGTTTGCAATGTCGCACAAAACATCAAATCACGTTTACTCAAAACAAAAGAAAATAGATTTTTTTAATGGAATTTTTTAACAATTTTAAACAATTTTTTATATAATTATTTTTTTTATAACTGGGTTTTAAAGTGAGGCGCTTGGAAATCGCAACACGCTGCATTAATCATCGAATTAAAAAATGTTCCGAGTTGCACGGGCAACGCCGGGTTATGATGCTAGTAGAAAATAATTTCAACTCCACTTTAATCATATTACGACAAAAAGTTCTCAAAAGTGCATTCATAGGTTTTAGCCCAAACATAAATAAACGACTGGATTACTTTTTGAAATATATCCTTCCTTATAAAAAAGTCCTCCTTTCTCAAACCACACATATTTATATATGATCATAAAAACTTTAAACATTAAAAAGAAATTGTTAGGTCCTTGCTTTATAATAATAATAATAATAATAATAATAATGCAACACTTAAAGAAGATCAAGATTTTTAATGCGAGAAAAGTAAAGGTTATTAGTACAAAGGAATTTTTTTCAAGACAGCGATGTTTCTACAAAGACAACTTTTTGAGGAGTCTTTATATTTCTATAATTGTATGCAACTTTTAAACATAACTTGAAGAAAACAGACAGACTGTCGAAATACTGTTGAACATTGTTAAACATTGTTCTGGTTTTCTCTGTCTCTTTTCTTAAATCGCGCTCTTCTCTAAAAGTAGAAAATTTTAAAAGATTTACGTCAATAATAATTTTAAGAAAATGATCAGCGGAAAATGTCACGAAGCAATTTCTAATCAGATCCCTAGTTAGGACCCGGAAAGAATTGTATATACAACAGAAAGCAAAGCCAATAATAATAATAATAATAATAATAATAATAATAATGGAAGCCGTCATTTAACCAAGTTCCAGTTGCATTTTGTTCACGCTGTCCTTGTTTCATTTGATTTAATGTTTTTACATTTTGGTGAATTTTATTTAAAAATGTCACTCTCGAATGAACAGTGTATGTAATCAAATTTCACTACAGAATTAGGTGCATTAACAAAGAAGAGGATTATATATTCCATTTATATATATATATATATATATATATATATATATATATATATATATAAAAGAAATTGTCTTCTATAGAACTTTTCCACAACGTTGGGAGATATTCTAATATTCTAATATTTTAGAAGGTTTCCTGACGTTATTTCTTCTCGACGATACTTTCTCTTTTTGTATAAATAATTGTTTTTCACAAATAAATGTCCGCATTTGCCTTCGATGAAGTGGTAAATTTTCGTTTTAGGACAAGAAGGCTAATATCCCTTATATACGCAAACACACTCAGATGATTTTTATTTTTTTCAGTTGTTTCAATGTCAATAACTTTCTTCTGAAATTAAGTACCGAAAAAAAATTGCGTACTAATATCTGCAAGGACCTTTCTGTAAAGGAATTATGTAGACCCAAATATTTTTCCTACGTCTAAAATCGTTCTGCAGCGAATGACTCTTACTAAGCTGGTAATGGAAGAAGTCCGATATTTTTCTGGTCGTTAACATAAAAAAAGCTAATTTGAATTCAGCATATACATTTACGCGGAAAAAAGGCTATTTTAGAAAAAATTGAAGGGATATTAGCCTTCGGGTCCTAAAACGAAATTTCATTCTTTTTTTAAAAATATTTTGTTTTTTCTGAAACAACATTTTTAAAAAATATTTCTTTTGTTTCAAAATTACGGGGAAAATTTTTCACATTTTTTTGTTGAACAAATGAATTTTTAAAACGTCGGAATAAAAATTAAATATAAAGGCTTATTTTTTTTTTAGTCGAGTTTAACACGTGTGATTTGATTTCTGTGACGTAATCTAGCAACCATCTTTGATCTTAGATGTTTTACGGAGCAAATGTAAACAATCGGCTCCATTGGCCAAAATGTGTGAAAGGTAAAAACTGCTGAACTTAAACTCAAAAAGTATGTGTCGACCTGGCTTCCCTGTAGATGTGTCCCTAGAAAGTTTGAATGGCGTAGCTTAAAAAAATGTAGGCGTGCATAGGGAACGGTCAAACACAGACTCGCAGATTGTCTTTTATATATATATATATATATATATATATATATATATGACAAATGTATTAAATAAATTATTATGTCGTTTTAGTTCATTTTGGAGGCTAACGCATTATATTTTCAACTGTGCAAAATTGTTATTGCATACGCCCGCTTCAGAATAATTGTTTAATCAATTTTCTTTTGATCATTTCTATAATAGTTTTGGATATAGTTGCAAATAATTTAATATTAAGACTGCCTATATTATTTTGAGTAGATATTAAAGAGCTGGAATGTCATATTATACCTATTTTCATCGAATTCAAAATTATTTTAATTACTATTGTTAATATTATTATTACTTTTCAAACAGATTCTTTTATTGCCATTATATATATATATATACGAGCAGTATAGCCCGGCGTTGCTCGGGTGTAATGAAAGCTTTAAAACTAATCCATGGTCCTGGAGCTCAGACTCAGCCTAAAGAATATTTGTGTGAAGTTTGGTGAGAATCGGATAAAAATTGTGGAAAAGGGCATACAGACAGATACACAAACATCTTGCCTTATATATATATATATATATATATATATATATATATATATATATTCTCGATTTACTGCACTATTGTAAGAACTGCAATCTTGAAACTTCTGAACATCGTTTCTTATGTCTTTGTCTATGAGTATATCAAATTTGATTAAAATCAGACCACTCCATCTATAACCCGATTTTTTCGATTATCGATTTTCGATATTTATCGGGGGTACCTCGACACAAAACCTAGCTAAGAACACTCGCAGATGCTGATAGTACAACTGTGTAAATTTTCAAAAAAATTGGTTCAGCCGTTTCGGAGTCTATAGTTAACGGACACAGACATACAGACACACACACACATACACACACACACAGAGACAAAGTTCCATTTATCAATAAGTTTAGATCTTCGTAGGCAAATAAATATGACATGAAAGATAAAGGAGTTCAACTTAAATTTCCAAAGAGGTTGTTATTTTTATTTCAGTTAAGTGACATAAAGGTAGCAGAAGAATTAACAAGAAAGGACCAGAAATAAACTGCACAAAAACCGAATGCACGGTCATCAGTAAAAAGGGCAGCCCAAAATGCCAAATACAGGCCGGGGATACCAGAATCAACCAGGTACAAAAATTTAAATACCTGGGAAGTATTATAACAGAAGACGGAAAGTGCGACACTGAGATCCGAAAGTGAATTGGCATGGCGAAGGAAGCATTCCAGAAGTTGAGTAAGGTATTATGAAACAGGACAATTTCGCTAGAAACTAGGAAGAGAGTATTGGATTACTACGTGCTGTCCGTCCTTCAATATGGCAGTGAATGCTGGACAATACCAGCAATGATGAAGGGAAAACCTGAAGAAACTGAAATGTGGTTCTGTAGAAGGATACTGCGAATATCATTGATCGAGCATGTAAGTAATGATGAGATATTGGAAATGATGGAAACAAAAATGAAATTAATACTGAGTATCAGGAAGAGACAGCTGAAGTTACTTGGACACGCAATGAGGAAGGAGGGCTTGATAGAGGGAAAAAGCGACAGGTGAAAGCAACGAATAACATATTTGAAGGACCTAATCAGGTGGCTGATGGAATGAGGGTTGTATGATGTAACAGGCGAAAGCGTGCTAAGAGCCATCAGGGATAAGGAGACGTGGAAAGCCATGATCGCCTACGCCCTGAAGGGACAGGGCACATAAAAGAAGAATGATTAACTCTTGACTTGAAAGGTTCAGATTGTAGTAATTACCTTTGGATTCTGTTCCACAATATTAGAAGCTACCTGAGTGGAACTTTCTCCTTATCAACGCTGTACGAAGAGGATAAGGATGAATTAAATCAATGAATGTGGCATGAAGACGTGAAGGTCTGAACTGATTGAACTGAAGAAATATAGTTGGAACGTCTGGCATAAAAATAGCGGGAGGCTAGTAACGTTTTACCTGTGTGAATGAGATTTTATTATGGGAAAAAATTCATCATGCTTTTGAATTTCTTCAAGGTTGGAAAGTCATGATTCGGTAGATCTAGCCCATATCTAGCAACAATACTACATTTTATTCTGATCTGACTATGGTAAATATAGAACGTACCAAAATGAGTCGGGTACTTACTAGAGCAGATGAAGAACCCGCCCATTTTCGCCAACATCTTTAGCAATGGATCGTATATAACAGCGGTCAGCAACCCCTACCCGCGACCCACATCCGGCCCTCGAGTGAATCCTGTCCGGCCCGCTACCTTACTTTGGACACGATATAAATATAGGTAAACAAAACCAAAGTGACAGTTGATAGTCTAAATATATTGCGTCGAAATTTTTAAAAAAATTATTTCTTTTTTATTTGTAGGGATCGCCAAAATTAGCGTACGACCTCAGTTTCACTTTTTCTGTGAAATTGCTTTCGTGAGCGGGCACTTTAAATGAATATAAAATAGTGTTTTCAACCGATTTTAATGGAAGTTTTTTTCAACACTGATTTATGAGACATTTATTTTAAAGATCTAATATTTTTTAACAAAATTCCCGTCTGATATTTTCTTTTTTTCATACTTTTGAAACCTGTTTTTTTTTATCGGATTGAGAAAGAGTTGAAATACTTTCTGCAACTTCGAAACTTTTCGCTTTCTGGTCGAGTTCCTTTTTTATGTAAATAAAAACAAGAAAAAACAAAATACGTTTTCCAAGGCAAAATTAATCGAAAATAATTTCCAAATCATTTCAAAATTGTATATAAAATCAATTTTTATGCATTTTATATTTTTCTCCTCCCTGACACTGGAGCCATAGCTGTTCGGCCCTCCTCCATGACTCGACATAGCTTTTTGGCCCACACTCTCAAAATGGTTGCCGACCCCTAGTATATACGATATTTGACATGCGATCTGGATTGAGCTTTACCTCCAGGAGACATTTCAAGAAAGTAAATTCATTGAGTGTAGAATCGTTCATCATGGTTGGAAAAAACACGGGATCAACCAAATACATTCGAAATTCTACTTCCTCGGCTTCTTTTCTCGTATGTCCTGCCTGAGGAACTTCCTTCCGTATACTTGCTTTACTGGTGGCTACAGCCTTCAGGAATTGAAATGCAATGTCAATTTCCATCTCTTATCTACTTGACTCCTGTACTTTCTACATCACCCCGTGTAAATGTTTTCATTCTCTCTACCTTCGCAACTGTCTTCACTCGTGTGTTCACATAATTCTCTTACCTTTTCCCTTTCACCCACTGAAGCTGGTTTGTTGTTTACTTCACTCTCCTCCTGCCTAAAACTTTGACTATCTTATGTAGCTCCCTGTACATCAGTGGGGGTACCGCCTTGTTTATGGTGAAATATAAAAAAAAACGTGATGATTAAATGTTAAAAACTTAGTTTTGAATGTACCTTATCAATAGCGTTCTGTCAGCAATGTCAAAGGTTAGGTCAGCAGTCAGGTTGTAGTCATTTAGAATTTTGGATGTAGGGGTTAGCAGTAAACACAACTAAATTTTAAACCAGTAACTCGATAGTATCTGCTTATAAAGATTCAGTCAGTCAGATAAGTGCCATACGTTATACACGCTTTGGGCGATCATGTCACGAAAGGGACATGACTGACTGGGCAGAAGATTATCCCGAAGTAGTTTGCCATTGCTTTCTGCTGTAGACTGGTTGCCAGCCAAGACTAGAGAACCGAATCTGTTCTATCATTTAACCCATAACTGGAGGGAAGAGACGGATTAATACCTTTCCCAAGGGTATTGTGCGTAAGTGAATGCAAGGAATTTAACAGAAATTTGTCGTTCTGAGTCGATAACCACTGCCCCACAACGCACATTCTTAAGGACATTACTTAAAAGATAAGAAAAAATGGAAAGCAAGTCAAACACCCATACCCACTAAAAATAGTGTCAGAAAAAATGACAAATAAAAAAATTCCCTTAAAACTTAAAAGGTTGTTTAAGTTTCATGCAGAAAACTGGAGCTAACAGGTAGTGATTCGTAGAAGCACCGACGAGTCAGATGCTTTCCTTAAATAAGAAATCCAAAACTTACCCTGCCGGATGGTTGCCATAACTAAACTGGCAGCGGCACTCACCAAAAGAGTGGTTTCCCTAACAAATAATTTTAAAAAAAGATACAGATTCGATTTCTAACGGAGACAATTTGTTTCTGAATTGGATTTCGCAAATTAGACCGATTTTTATTATTTTTTCTATTTCGGAAAAAGAAATGATATATCCCGGAAAGGGATAAATACATGTTGTAGTGGAACATCCTATCACACCCAAGAATGGAATGCTCTAGTCTGTAAAGGACAGTGACGAGAAGCAACCGTGAAGCATACGTCATAGGCATTCGCCTGACGACGCTATGACACTGTCAGCTCTCTGCCTTTCGGGTAGAGGGCGCTCTCTGCTTCCGAGCCGAGAGCACAAACCCAGTCGTGGTTCCGCCGAAGGGTAGAACCACGACTCGGCAAAAATAGACAGAGATTTTTTGGCCCGGCTATATGGCCGGGAATACCCACTATAAAATGACCATGTGTCACATCCGGCCTTGCGTGGGAAGGCTAGTAAATACAGCATACGTCATAGGCATTCGCCTGACGACGCTATGACACTGTCAGCTCTTTGCCTTCGGGCAGTGAGCACAAACCCAGTCGTGGTTCCGCCGAAGGGTAGAACCATGACTCGGCAAAAATAGACAGACATTTTTGGCCCGGCTATATGGCCGGGAATACCCACAATAAAATGACCATGTGTCACATCCGGCCTTGCGTGGGAAGGCTAGTAAATACAGCATACGTTACTCGCCTGACGACGCTATGACACTGTCAGCTTTCTGTCTTCGGGTAGAGGGCGCTCTCTGCTTCCGAGCCGAGAGCACAAACCCAGTCGTGGTTCCGCCGAAGGGTAGAACCACGACTCGGTAAAAATAGACAGAGATTTTTTGGCCCGGCTATATGGCCGGGAATACCCACTATAAAATGACCATGTGTCACATCCGGCCTTGCGTGGGAAGGCTAGTAAATACAGCATACGTCATAGGCATTCGCCTGACGACGCTATGACACTGTCAGCTCTCTGCCTTCGGGCAGTGAGCACAAACCCAGTCGTGGTTCCGCCGAAGGGTAGAACCACGACTCGGCAAAAATAGACAGACATTTTTGGCCCGGCTATATGGCCGGGAATACCCACAATAAAATGACCATGTGTCACATCCGGCCTTGCGTGGGAAGGCTAGTAAATACAGCATACGTCATAGGCATTCGCCTGACGACGCTATGACACTGTCAGTGCTCTGACCTCGGGTAGATGGTGCTCTCTACTTCCGAGCAGATAGCAATAACTCAATCGTGGTTCCGCCGAAGGGTAGAAGCACGACTGGGGAATATTAGACAGACATTTTTTGGCCGGGCCATATAGCCCGGAAAGCCCAGATATAAACTGACCACCTGTCACATGTTGCCCTTACTGGGAGGGACAGCGAAATAATGCATACGTCAAAGGCGAAGGCTTTCTCTACTTGATAGATTATTCCGCTCCTATTCGTTGATTGCTATTGTGTATCTCATTGTTTATTGTAACTTCGTATAATAAATCCCTTCTATCTATTTCCTGTGTGAAGTATCATTCTTACACTTATCTTTTCACTGATAGTCCTTTCCGGGATATATCAACACACTACCGGCCATAATTATTAAACTATCCCAGTGTTTTAAAAAAAATTATGTATTTCATATTATTTTTTTATTATTTATTGCCAAGTGAATAATTGTAAATGAAAATAGAATGGTTCTTTTGTTAATACTACACTATAACATGGGCATCAAATGAATTCATAAATATTTAATAATTACATATATTGCAGTTTCATCAATGGAAGAATGAAGAAGGGTGATTTAGACGAATTCATCTTTGCTTCCTTGCCTTGTAAATTTTTGCAAAGTAATAATAACAAATGATCCATTCTATTTTTATTTAGAATTATCTACTAAAAATAGTCTGAAAAACATAATTTCTTTTAAAAAAAATGGGATGGCCTAATAATTATGGCTGGTAGCGTATATCATTCGAGGTAGTTAAGTAGTTAAGGCAAATATAAGTCCGTAGACGTAATAAACGGTACTCGTCGTATGCAGTATCTTGAGACGTAGGCGTAGTCAATAGGACAAGACCAATAGACCTCTAGTCGCATGGACAGAGACTTCTCGTGGAAGATCTCCAGTGAAAGAGCAATAGACCTCTGGATCTCCTCGCCTTAGTCTATATTTATGGCTGAAACCAGCTAATCCCATTTAAGTGAGTGGAAAGTAAGGTGTATACATATTCATTACTTAATCACTACATCAATATATCTGGCATTTACGCATTGTTCATTCAGCAATGAATTAGAACACTTTCAGCTATTGGGCGTGTATAATGATAATATACACGCTAAGAAGTCTACGTCCTTCTACCGAGACCCCGAGGTAGAATAGCCGACTGACGTCAATTCGGTCGGGTTTCAATCCTGGCCAGAAGCAATCTGATGTCTAACTGATGATCTGTGATACAGCTTAACAGAACTGTCTGTAGATGACTATATATTTAATAATACATATAATTTTGAAGTATTACTCGTTCACCTTTTTTTGGTATGAATTATGGCACTTTGTGTCCTCCACAGGATTTGACCAAACTTTCGACCATGAATATTGTCAAATTCAAAAGCTTTGATACACCAATGACATCATTGCTCTTGAATGTAAAAACAAAATACATCCATACATTGGACTTGATAATGTCCCTCAGAGGACGAAACGCGTTGGCTAGGAATAAGTTCTCCTCTTGTCGTTTTATAAAATTCATTCCTTCACAGATACACTACCTGAAGATAATTTACAGTCATACAGACAGACAGACACACAGACAGACAGACAGACAGACAGACACACACACACACACACACACACACACACACACATATATATATATATATATATATATATTTTAAGATAAAATAAGCAACTCATAAGGGAGTTTGTAACAGAGAAATGCATATATATAGTTTCGATCCCGGCCAGAAACAAGATGATGTGTCTAACCACACTAATGAGCTGTGATACAGCGAAACAGGCTTGTATGCGGATTACTAATGTAATATATATATATATATATATATTGACTGATTGATTGTTTCAATATATATATATATATATATATATACATACATATATATATATATATTGATTGATTGATTGATTGTTTCATTGCTTAGTTTTTGGTCATGATAAAATCTGACCAGTGAACATTTGTATTAAAAAGTGTTCCATACAATTGTTAAACTTTTAATATTCTTCATTTGTAAACGTGTTATTATACGACTTAGGTTTCTATCATGTGGTGTCTTCAGGCGATTTGCAATATTGCAAATCACCTGAAGACACCACATGATAGAAACCTAAGTCGCATATAACTAAGTAATAACTCGTTTACAAATGCAATATATATATATATATATATATATATATATATATATATATATATATATATATTAAGAACAAATAGGAAACGTTTATAAATCAAACCTTTTTCGAATCTATTGCTTCTTCATCAAAGAATGGGAGCTAGAAAAAGATTATGGAATTTTTATTTTGGAGTTGTTTAATTTTCATTGGTTAAGCAGATTTCATGTGCATTTGATTTGTCAAACATCGATCGTGTCGATGATTTATGTGTGTAAGAATATCATAATAGTTCTAAATTCTCTACGTTGACTGAAAAAAAGGAAACTGAAAGAAAGTTTCAGAAATGAGAAATGCGATAGAATAAACTGTCCACATAGAACTTAGGGTTGCATCAAGGTATTTCAATTGAAAAATGATTAGAACCTGTCACCAATCTTCTACTACCATTCATAAAGATCAATTTAAATTCATCGGAACAATTACCATGAAAGTGAAAAGCTAGGCCAATACCACTAATATTGCAGATTATTCTTTTAATTTTGTCAAACATCTCTAAATATATAGCAAGAGCATCAGACAAATGTAGCAGCAGTATTCATAGCGAGGAATGACAAACTTTTAAATATGCAAGATAGATTCTGGCGAGAAAGATTTTCTCGCACAACAGAGGAAATCAACTTTCCTAGCAGCAGATTTTATGCAACTGATTCGATGTTTCCATTTGCAAACCATTTGCTCCACAGTGAGACACACTAGGCATTTACTAGGTTTTATTATACCCAATGGGAATTCAACTCACTAGACCAGTAACAACCTCATCATATTATTTTGTGAGACACTACTCCACGGCTTTGTTATATTCATTATCTTCAAGACTTGTTCTTGTTCATGTCTGTCTATGTTTGTGTTTGTGTCCACGCATATTTTGCGTGTGTTTATTTGTACATATAAATATGCGAGGAATCAATAACATATTTTGTCGTATAAAGAGTCAGAAGCACAATTTTTCCTGAAAAAACTTTACGTGAAATTAACATTAGATACAGAACTAAGAGCATTGACAAAGAGAGAGATTATGTCAATATATATATATATATATATATATATATATATATATATTATATTTTTATATATTATCGAGTTATTACATATATATATATATATATATACATATATATATATATATATATATATATATATTATAGAGTTATTTAAAATCGCCTGAAACACCGCTCATGGTAGAAACCTAGGTCGCGTAATAACTCGTTTCTAAATGGAATATATATATATATATATATATATATATATATATACAGGTCTCCAGTCAAGATCAACTTAATATGAAATATTAAGATTTATATCTATATAGAGAGCTCAATGGATGTTTTCCAGACCAATATGATATTTATAAAGGAAAACTCAACACGCCATTTAAATTGGTTATAAATTCTAATTGGAAATAAACGATAAATTATAATTCTAATTGGATATAAATGAGGATACATAAATGTGTTAATACATGCGTATCCATGGAATTTGGAGTGGGGGTTTAATGACTTGGTGGTCAACATCTTCGCGACTAGTCTGGATACCCCCAACTGAGATAACGCCAATGTCTCTGTCCTTAATCTTTTTACTTATTTTTCTCTTTACTTGAAAGAAATGCTTATTCCGGTAAAATTTTTTTGTACTGAATGGATCGAATATTGTGTGGAGCAAAACTGCGTTCAAGTCAGTAAGCAAAGCACGTCGCTTAAAGGCATAAGTAGTCACCGTTTTGCATGAAATCTACCTCTCTCCAAAATGCTCTATCAACTAGCGAGACCATGAATATATATATATATATATATATATATATATATATATATATATATATAAGTGTACACATTGCAATGGTTAAATTGTTGCCATTATTTACTTTCAGTTTTACGAATGCATTTTTATCGGCTACACAGTATAGTAGAGTCAGTTGGGTCTTGTGAGAAAAAGAGGAACATGGCGCAGTTAAGGCTAACAAAAGTTTGTAAAAGGCATGCTGGGTTGCTTGGCATTCACACCGGAAGCTCCCATACAAACATTCGAAGTGTTTGAGTGTCAATCCAAGGGCAGTGCAGAGGATCCAGAAAGAGTTGGATGACTCTAATGGTGATTACGAAGGCACGGCAGCTCAGAAAACTCACACTGATTGTTCTGATTAGAAAAGAACTGCCGAATTCACGGTGTCCTACATCAAGTGCTGTCAAAAGGTAGTGCTGCCCTGGGTCAATAAAGTGGCTTATTGAAGACTCTATGTATGGCTACAGGACTCTGCACCATGCCACACAAGCAAGAGAACCTAGTCAATACCTGGACTACATCACCGCTTACATTTTGCCACCTAACACCCCGGACTACAACCCCCTTGATTATTATGTGTGGGGTGCATTAGAGCGAGAGCCCAACAAAACTTCTTGTAACATTAAAAATGAACTGAAGGGACGAATTAGGACAACAATCACCAACATAAACAAGGAGATCGTCCATAAGAGTTGCAAGAAATTCCCAAGTTGTTTGAGAGCCGTGATTGAAAGAAAAAGGCGATTTAAGTGAATAAATTTACTCTTTAGTATTTCCAAATACTTTTGTGTAGTTTTGGTAAATATATCCCTTAAAATGCCATGCCAGTGTTATTTTCTGTTTTGCATCATTTAGACGACAATCTATCAATCGCACCTTGTATGCATGTGTATATAAACATATGTCCATATGTATATAAACATATAAACTATATATATCCTTGCTCGTATTCTAAACACTCACACGCACTTAAAAACATACGCACTAACACATACCAAATTTCAAGCAGAGGCAAGTGCGCACACACAAGTATGAACACAAGCCCACACAAGCCCACACATTCAACTCACACACAAATGCACACACAAACTCGCAAACACACACACACACACACGCATATATATATATATGAAATCTGTTTGTGTGTCCCCCCCCCACGTGCTTGTATGCATGCCTGACAACGTCGGGGCATGCTCCTAATTAGACGATGGATGGTGTCCTAGGCGATCTCTTCCCAGATCTGAACCGGAGCATCACTGAGCTCCTGGACAGTCTGAGGGGCAACCTGGCGGTACCGAATGGACCCAAACATAATGTTCCAGAGGTGTTCTATTGGGTTTAGGTCAGGTCAACGTGGGAACCAGTCAATGGTATCAATTCCTTCATCCTCCAGGAACTGCTTGCAGACTCTAGCCACAAGAGGTCGAGCATTGTCGTGGACCAGGAGGAACCCAGGTCCCACTGCACCAGCGTATGTTCTGACAATTGGTCCAAGGATTTCATCCCGATACCTAATAGCAGTCAGCGTGCAATTATCTAACCTGTAGAGGTTTTATTCGTCCATCCAGGGATATGTATCCCTTGACCATCACTGACCCACCGCCAAACCAGTCATGCTGAATGATGTCGCAGGCAGCATAACGTTCTCCACGGCTTCTCCAGACCCTTTCACGTCTGTTGCAAGTGCTCAGATTGAACCTGCTCTTATCGGTGAACCTGCTCTCTCTACGGTGCTGGGCAGTGAGCATATATATATATATATATGTGTGTGTGTGTGTGTGTGTGTGTGTGTGTGTGTGTGTGTGAAATATGTTTGAAATGTTTCCAGTTAGTTTGAATGCTCTAAGCGTCGGTTGTGTCGGCTCAATTTTTTTAGGTGCCTATTAGAGGAGACCTTACTAAATATGCATGAACGGACATTCCTAGTTAGTTATTTCAGTCGGGAATGAATCAACAGCGTTTGAGATTAGGAGATTTTGTGACCATTGCATTTATCATGACAATGTGCTGAGCAGTTCTTGAAATTTCTGGTATTTTTTATACTTTTGTAGGCATAAGACAGACCATTGCATCTCTCGGGTTCTTCAGATCCGACTACTGCAAAAATTTGCTTAATTGCGACTCTTGTTTGCTGTTTTCAAAAGTAATATCTCGGTTACTAGCCAGAATACCGTGGACGAGATTAAGAAGAACGAAGAAATGTTGCTGCAGGTGTTCCCGATAAAATGTTTGGAGTAAAATATTGAAAGCAACGCTTGTATAATTCAGTGCTACTCAAAGTGTGGTACACGAGCCATCGTCTGCCGGTACGCAGAGATTTTCCAGAAAAGAAAGAAACAATAGTAAAACCCTATGCCACGAGAGACTGCCAGGATATTTGGCTCGTTTTGGTTTTTGACATTTTCATTTTAGTTTTATATTATTATGGCTACATTGTTCATTTACTCACTCATGTTAAAAGTTATTGCTTCCAACTAACGAATGTGAACAGCGAACTGAATACGCATCAGACTTTGTTCCATTCATATATCCATGATATATGCATATATATTTTAAATACGTCTTAAATTAATTAAAATTGATATTTTGTTTTACTGTTTGACTACTTTTTAGGAGATTAATGCCTTTTATTAAATTCAAATTGCTTACGAACTATTAATATTAACTTTAAATACTTTTTTGGATTTTTAAAAATATATACCCTCGAAACCAGTGGCCATAACTAATATAGAACAAATATGGTACCGGTCAATAGCACACTGGGAAGACTTGTTAGGTCAATGATGACTGCCCTTAGAATGAATAAGATATCATGTCCTCATGTTTATTACAGATAGTCTCAAAATGTCCCTGAAATAGTACATATCTCCAAAAAAGAAAAAAAATTCGGGGTTCACAGTCTACCACCCACTCAGCTGTATTGGCTTGCTTTGCTTGCTGGTCCCTGGCACATTGAAAAAAAAAAAACTACCGGTCTGAAACATCAGATAGTTTGAGAAGCACTGGTATAATGGATTGAGATCCAAAGATGAGTATATTGGAACTAGACTAAAGAGCTTTTCCCTAGGTAGGTTAATTATTTGTTAATCTAAACTTATTTATAAATGGAAATTTGTCTGTGTGTGTGTATGTGTAGTGTGTGTCCGTTACCTATAGACTCCGAAACGGCTGAACCGATTTTCTTGAAAATTTACACAGTTGTACTAAAAGCGTCTGCGAGTGTTCTTAGCTAGGTTTTGAGCCGAAGTACCCCCAATAAATATCGAAAATCGAAAAAATCGGGTTATAGAAGGAGTGGTCCGATTTTAATCAAATTTTGATACACTCATAAACAAAGACATAAGAAACGACATTCAGAAGTTTCAAGGTTGCAGTTCTTACAATCGTGCAGAAAATCGATAATATATATATATAAGGCAAGATGTTTGTGTGTGTGTGCCTGTTTATCTGCCTGTATGTCTATTTTTTCAGCCTTTTTATTTTCGTTTTTGCTTCGGGTTTGGCTCTAAGTAGATATAATTGTAGTTCTTAGTCTCAGCCATGATACCATTTACTCATAGGACTTATTTAGCCTTCAAAATTCAGTTTACGACGAAAAAAACTTATTTGATATCGATACCAGGAAATCAAAATTTGACTTACATCCATTCATTTTTCTTTCAGTCTGCGGTTTCGCTTTAACTGGAAACAACTATTGCTTTTTAGTCTTTCGTGTCAACGTCCAAAGAGTCTGAGCTCCAGGACCATGGATTAGTTGTAAAGCTTTCATTACACCCCCGAGCAACGCCGGGCTATACTGCTAGTATGATATAGCTGGATTCTTTCCGGACTTTGTATATTCTGATGAGAGAAGTAAGAAAACGGGCGTAATTATTTCGGTTCTCGTCTACCTTCTCTTGCATTGTATATCTTCTTTATCTTCTGATGTATTTCCCGACATATATTTACCCATTTTCGAAATTCTTTGCCAATTTGCATATCTATCTATACAAAGCCTTCTCGCCCTTCCCTACTATCCGTTCCTCGGCTAGTCTTTCCTCTGCTCACCTCATCTGCACAAGTCTATTGTTTGTTCATCACTCTTCCTACGCATTTTTTAAAAACCTATCTGTCTGGCTGTCTTTCTATCCGTCTGTGTGTCTCTTGGGACAGTGGACAATAATGGTCACCCGGTCAATCAGAAAGTGTGCCGTCAGGTGGCGCAAGCAGTCTTGCATGACGACTACGGCCAAGCCAAACCATCACCATCTTTACCACCATCTCGTTTCCCACAAGTTTCCCTCTTGCACCTCTTCTCTCCACCCCGAGCTGCCTGGACGATTGTTATTTCTTCTGACCGCCATCATTTTACGTTTCTCTCTTACTCTCACTATCAATACATTTTCATTGGTTGGCGTAATGTCAAACCGCAAGAAACAACCTCTTCCTTTTTCTTGTAGCCATTTCCATATCTGCCTGTTTCTGGCGAAATGCCAAGAACTTTCGCTTATTTGAATCTGCCATCTTCTTACTCTCACTTTGTAACTTTACTCTCCCTTTCTTCTATCAAATTCTTACTCTCCATCTTAGCCTTACTCTCCTTTCTTAGACGGCTGTTACACTCCTCTTCTATTTTATCGTTATTCACCGCTTTCAAACTCGGCCTTACTCTTCTTTTTTGTCTTCCTCACTCTTCTTGTGCTTACCCACTCTTCATTATCATCTTAAGAGACATCCTGCGAGATCTCAGCTTAATTCTCCCTAACATATGTTTCATTATTAGTTTCTCTTTGTGATTTTTGTTTTTGCTTATCTCGTCTTTACACTTTCCTTTCTTAGCCTCTCTGTTATTTCATCCGTGCTCTCCTTTTTTATACGCTCCTCGTTCTGTCACGTTTCAATCTTTCGTTTCCTCTCTACTTCGGCTTTCACGCAGCCACACCTAAACTCATCCACGCTTGCCTCTATCCCCCTCTCTGTATTACTGTTAGCCAATCCTCCACGTTTTGAAGACTTCATTTAGTCAAGTTTCGATTTATATTTCTCACGTTTTATTCTATTACACCACTTCCTCCTTATTTGCTGTGTCACGGCTCACAATTCATAATCCCCCCCTTTTTTCTCGCTGCTCTATTTCCTTTTTTATTCTATCCCTATGTTTTATTCCGTCTCTCTAATCGCTTACATTCCATTTTTGAAAGTTCTCTTTCAGTCTCTTATATTTATACTAGCACTATAACCCGGCGTTGCTCGGGTGTAATGAAAGCTTTAAAACTAATCCATGGTCCTGGAGCTCAGACTCAGCCTAAAGAATATTTTGTGTGAAGTTTGGTGAGAATCGGATAAAAATTGTGGATTTGTATAAAGGACATACAGACAAATAAACAGACACACACACAAACATCTTGCCTTTTATATATATATATATATATATATGTATTTTTTTTTTATCGTGTCACCCCAAGCAAGGCATTCCACTGCCACTATAGCGCAGGAGGTTACATAGAGGGATTGGGTATAGGAAATGTCAGAAGGAGGGTGATAGACGACTTAGGATATACATAGGGAGAGAGTTGGAGAGAGTGGTTGTGAGTTAATGTCTTAGGGGGTGTCTATTGATCTTACATTTAAACTCCTGAAGGTTGTAGCCGTCGGGGAAGCAAGCATGCAGTAGGGAATTCCACAGGCGGGAAGAGCGAGGAAAGAAACTGTTGGAGTATATATATATATATATATATATATATATATATATATATATATATATATGTATATATATATATATTATCGATCTTCTGCATTATAGTAAGAACTGCAACCTTGAAACTTCTGAACATCGTTTCTTATGTCTTTGTCTATGAGTGTATCAAATTTGATTAAAATCGGACCACTCCAACTATAACCCGATTTTTTCGATGATCGATTTTCGACATCAAAAAAATCGACACAAAACCTAGCTAAGAACACTCGCAAACGCTTATAGTACAACTGTGTAAATCGTTTCAGCCGTTTCGGAGTCTATAGGTAACGGGCACACACACAGACACATACACACACACAGACAAAGTTCCATTTATAAATAAGTTTAGATTTTCTCCCGTTTATACTCTTCTCTTTAGAACAACCATTTTTTTTTTTTGCTTTGTAAATATTTATAAAGCATAGCTTAGTCAAAAACACAAGACCACAAGCAATGAGAATCGAACGTTCAGCGTAGGTAAAGCTCTTATAGATGAGATTATTAACCAGTATTCCATATCTTATATAAGTCCTTTAATATTGTCTCTAAAAGGATTCGCCCTAGTCTGCTTCCTCATTGAACTTGAAGATCTATTTATTTAGCCGTTTTTTAAGTCTATATGAGGACAAAACTAGAAGCAGCAAAAATGTGGTTCTACAGAAGGATGCTGCGGTCATCGTGAACTGTGCATGCAAGCAACGATGACGTGTTGAAAGAAAGGGACATGCAGTGAGGAAGGAGAGCTTGGAGAACCTGATACTGACAGGCCAGATAGAAGGAAAAAGAGACAGAGGAAGGCAGCGGATAACATATTCGCAGGGCCTGATCAGGTGAAAAACCAAACGGGGGTTGCGATGTTTAACAGGAGCAAACATACTAAGAGCCACCAGGGATAGGGAGACGTGGGGAAACATGATCGCCTACGCCCTGAAGGGACAGGGCACATAGAAGAAGAAGAAGAAGAAGAAGAAGAAGAAGAAGAAGATGTTACTTTCAAGTCTACTTCTCCAAATTTATTAGTAACAAGCTCTTTACCTGCTACTGCACTTAATATTAAAAATCTCTTTGGATCACCTTTCATCATCTCTTTCTTTTTTTAATGCCGGTTCCTTTCATGATGATGAGATAATGGTAGTCTACTGCATTCCTTTCTTTTTAATATCTTGGAGATTCCATGGCTTTGATTTTAAAAAAATTAAAGATTTTTTTTTCCTTTTTTCTATATTTTAATCTTCTCTCCGCTTTTTCTTTGCTAACCAACACCACTTAGTTTCTTTTCTTCTACAAAATCTTATCGGCTACCTGCTACGTTAATCCGTCTCTTCCCTCCAGTTATGGGTTAAATAATAGAACAGTTTGGGTTCTATAGCCTTGGCTGGCAACCAATCTACCGCAGAAAGCAATGGCAACCTACTGCGAGATAATCTTCTGCCCAGTCAGTCATGTGTCTTTCGAGACATGATCGCCCAAGCGTGTATCACGTACGGCACTTAACTAACTGTTACTTAACATGTTTCTCCCCCTAAGCTGATAGTGCCAACCTTGTTGACTTTTTCCAGTAAAAGTATTTACTTGCTTGGATTGTCACTGGGTTAGTTAGTGAACCCTGTGTCACAGAAATATATTTATTAGATTTAGTCAGGTACAAGGCTACAATAAAGATGCCCGTCCTCATAATTTATTATACTTATTCTGACACATGAATACCGAGTGTCTTCTAAACAAGTTTTAATATCAACCCAGTCTCATACAATATTCCCATAGTTGGTTGCCATCTTTTTCTGCGGTAAATAAGGATATAGAACTCAATCTGTCCTGCTGTTTAACTCATAGTGGCATTCTCAAAGGGAAGTGATGGATTAATACCTCACATCCCAGGGTATTTGCGCGTAAGTAAATGCAACGAATTTGACTGAAATTCGAACACGGTTGTCCGATTTCAACTTCCGAGCCGATATCTACTGCACTACAATGCACATCACTGTATAAATTCGTAAAATTCCCAACAGTTTTCTTTTGTCTCTTTTCACTCCTCTCATTATATTTTGCTCAGACTCCGTCACAGATGCCTTCTTTCTTTCTTTCTTTCTTTCTTTCTTTCTTTCTTTCTCAGTCTGTCCAAATCTATCTATCTGTCTATCTATCTATCTATCTAGCTATGTCTGTTCATATCTATCTATCTATCTATCTATCTATCTATCTATCTATCTATCTATCTATCTATCTAGCTATGTCTGTTCATATCTATCTATCTATCTAGCTAGCTATGTCTGTTCATATCTATCTATCTATCTATCTATCTATCTATCTATCTATCTATCTATCTATCTATCTATCTGAATTTGTTCATATCTATCTATCTACGTATCTCTTTCAGGTTATTCATCTCTCTTTATTTCATCTATCTATCTATCTATCTAAGTTAGTTCATATCTATCTATCTATCTATCTATCTATCTATCTATCTATCTATCTATCTATCTATCTATCTTATTGTAAACGGATCTATCTATCTATCTATCTATCTATCTATCTATCTATCTATCTATCTATCTATCTATCTATTTCCAACAGCTGCTACTTTTCCACCTATCTTATCACTCAGTAAGCACATAATTTTCCCAATCGTTTTCATTTTACTGATCACGTGAACTCTTTCACTCCCGCCATTACATTCTTCTCTTACTTCTGACACGCCTCTTTTCTTTACAGACATTTTTCTCATCATATTCACTTCTTCTTCTTCTTCTTCTTTTTCTTCTTCTTCTTCTTCTCCTCTTCCTCATTCTTTTTTCTTCTTTCATGCAAACAGGTTTTGTTTTTGCCATGTGCTTAATTCCTATTCACTTTTGCTTTCTGGAACTTTCACTTTCAGTTTCTTTACCTTCAAATCGTTCTTCTTCTTTGTCTTTCATTTTTTTTCTTTTCATTCTACAAATTGTTTAATATCACAATAATGCGTAACTATTATTTTTCCTAGAGTTTCTTCATATTAATTGCACTTCGCATTGTATGACGCAAGGCCCAATATTTTTCTGCTAGTCTGCTTGACGCCAATTTTTCATATAGTAAAAGGCTTTCTTTCTAGAAAATCTGCATTCGAATTCTTGGATTTTTACTTAGACTCGCACATCAAACTCTACCGCTGTTTGAAAATATATAAATTTTAGGCATATTTTTCAAGATATTCACGCTAAATTCGCTGATAAATGCTTCGACAGATGTATACCTTATTCAGCTTCCCATATTTACTTCTCTTTCGGGTGCACTACCTTTGAATTGTGCGTTTTGGGCAGTGGATATCGACTGGGAACGACAAATCGGGGTGCCGAGTTCGAATTCCAATTGAATTCCTTGCATTCACTTACACACAAATACCCTTCGGAAAGGTATTAATCCGTCTCTTCCCTCTAGTTATGGGTTAAATAATAAGACAGATTGTGTTCTATAGCCTTGGTCGGCAAGCAATCTACCACAGAATGCAATGGCAACCTACTGCGGGATAAACTTCTGCCTAGTCAGTCATGTCTCTTTCGAGACATGATCTCCCAAAGCGTGTATCACGTATAACTTTTAACTGACTAACTAAACATAATAGATGGAAACATAATTAAAACTTCTACTTGGCATAAAGTGGGGGATCGGTTTGTTATTGCTATGAAGCAATAAACTGATCCACCATTAATTATATTAATATAATAATGTAATATAATCTATCTCTTCTCTTTCCAGCTATGAGTTAAATGGCAGAACAGATTGGGTTCTATAGCCTTGGTTACCAACCAGTCTACTGCAGAAAGTAATGGCAACCTAACTGCGGGATAATCTTCTGCCCAGTCAGTCATGTCTCTTTCGAGACATGATCGCCCAAAGCGTGTATCACGTATGACACTTAACTGACTGACCTTTGAGTTAAGCTGATCTCACTGATCATTATGACTGAAAAGTGAATTCGAACCTCACTGAGTGCCACGTGTTTGCGTACCGGGACTATTCTGCAAGATTTCTTTTACATTTTCACACTATTTCAAGTTTTCATCCATGTTATTTAAGTTGCTGAAGATTCTCTCTCGATTTTTAGTTTTTTTTTTCTCTCCCCACAGAACTCTTTATATTTTTTAAGTCCTGGGTATAATGATGAATTACATTCGGCTTCATGGCCTCTGTACGGAAAATTGGATCTGTTGAAGAGTATGGAACCACCTCTTAATGCTATTGTTCTCAGGCCTCCCAGACCCGGGTTGATAGCACCTGTTAGGCTCCCAGCTATAGGCAAGCAGGGATACCCCAAGCAAAAACGAAACACTATGAAAGTATATATTTATACTAAAAATACCAGCGATTCATCTTTCTATAAAAATAAGAGTTGAATTATTAAAAATATTTAGATTTTAGTTTTAAATCTCTCTAATTTTTCTTATTCTTTCCTTTCACGAATTTCTCTCTTTCTCACTCTCTCTCTCTCTCTCTCTCATTTTCTCCTTTCCTACTGCTGATATCTCTCTCTTTCTCATTCTTTCTCTCCACGAATTTCTCTCTCTTTCTCTCTTTCTTTTATTTTTCTTATTCTTTTCTTCCATATATATATTTTATCTTTCTCTCTCTTTCATTTTTTCATTCTTTCCTACCACAGATTTCTCTCTCTCTCTCTCTCTCTCTCTCTCTCTCTCTCTCTCTTTCTCATTCTTTCTTTGCACTAATTTCTCACTCTCTAATTTTTTTTTCATCGTTTTCTTCCTGGAATTTCTCTTTTTCTCTCCCTCTGTCTCTCTCTCTCATTTTCTCATTCTTTCTGTCCACGAATTTCTCTTCCTCCCCCTCTCCCTCTCATTCTCTCACTTTCATTTTTCTCATTTTTTTTTCTACTACGGATTTCTCTCTCTCTCTCTCTCATTCTCATTCTTTTCTTCCACGAGTTTCTTTCTCTCTTTTTCATTTTTCTTATTCTTTCCTTTCACGAATTTCTCTCTCTCCCTCTCTCTTTCTCTCTCTTTCGCCGTGTCTCATTTTTTCATTCCTCCTTACCACAGATTTCTCTCTCTCTCTTTCTCATTTTTCCTTCCACGAATTTCTCACTCTCTCTTTCACTCTCATTTTTCTCATTCTTTCCTACCACAGATTTCTGTCTCTCTGTCTGTCTCTCTCATTCTTTCCTTCCTCAAATTTCTGCCTCTCTCATTTTTCTCATTCTTTCCTTTTATTGGTTTCACGCTCTTTTTTTTATCCTTTAAATTATTCGTCCAATTCTTCTTTCCTTTTCTCCTTCCATTTCTATAACAGTTATTACTGAACTAGGAGAGTCAAATAAACTTCGCAAGGGAATTGCTAGATACCCAACTAAAAGCCAATCTAACAACTATAAAGTTAGCTCATTCTATCACGAGGTTGAATTTACACAGCATCTAGTTAGGATCAAACTCACTTCAGCCGTAAAAGAATGTTCCGTTAGCTTTTTAATCATTGTTCCACACCGAGACATCATGCAGCACAAGGTGAAAGAACAAACATAATTTGGAAGATTATATTGCAAAAAAGAGTGTCAAAAGGACTGCCTTTTCCTTGACACTGCTATTATTCTTACAATCTCCACTCTTCAGCAATGCTTATTGTTTTAAGAAACAATGATTAGAATTATAATAAAACCTAAACTTATAAAAGTTTTTCTTTGTTCTTGAGAATAAACAACAATGATAATAAATACTTTTTTGTTTGCTTTCCAGTCAACTTTTATCTTAAAAAATTCGAATGCAATGTCAATTGTTATATCATGTTAATTCTTTCTTTTATTATTCTCGCACCTTAATAATGTTCTTTTCTAGGTAAGTTCTTTTCGTCTTTGTGAACTTATTTGCTTGCTTAGGGTGCAATGATTTTTTTATGTTGAATTTAATCCATTTCCTAATCTATCTATCTATCTATCTATCTATCTATCTATCTATCTATCTATCTATGAACCTGCCCATTTAACGTGACATACTCTTTACATTAAACGCTTTATATCCATCCCGATATCGAGCACTTTACAATAAAAAACCTGCTCGCCAAAATACATTTTATCAGTAAAAAAACACTAAGAAAACAACAATCTTGGCTCCATACATTATCACAACTCAACGATATATATATATATATATATATATATATATATAAAGTGTATCAAGGGGGTAGATAATTTTCTAAACATGTATTGTTAAATATAACGGACAATGAAGGTCTATTATATTTAATCATGAGCCGTTCTAAACATAATTTTGGCATTCATTTCAGATGAAAATAGACAAAAATTGTCCAACATTTTGATATTTTTTTGTTATGTTGGTTTTAAGCTTTCGGCGCATATGAGCCATCTTCATAGTGGTTACAGGAATGTTAACATAAAGACATGATGATATTATCTTGTGTTGATATAAAATATTGCGATGAATTACAAATTTACTAACTGCGTCTGCTATTTGGTGGCTGTTATCGTCAAGACATTTACACGAAAGATCCTGCATCTACAACGTACTTTTGATGAAAATAGATTTTCATGTCCAGTAAATGATATTGCCTATTCTATTGATGGGCAGGTTCTTTCCTAACCTTTAATTTAAAGTGGTTTGGAAAGTCAACATTTTGATTTGTCATTTATTTTTTATTCAAGTTACCCGTTCTATCTATTCTAACCGCTACTCCCCAAGTGTTTGGGGTTTCTGTTATTTGGTTCAGTGCTTTGAGATTCTGCAGTTCTAATCCAAAACTTTCGAAGAAGGGTTGTACTTTTTAAGAATTACTGATTTCAGTCAGTTGATTTTATTTGTAACTAGCAGCATAGCCCGGCGTTGCTCGGGTGTAATGAAAACTTTAAAACTAATTCATGGTCCTGGAGCTCAGACTCTTTGGACGTTGGCACGAAAAATTAAAAAGCAATAGTTGTTTCCAGTTAAAGCGAAACCGTAGACTGAAAGAAAAATGAATGGATGTAAGTCAAATTTTGATTTCCTGGTATCGATATCAAATAAGTATTTTTCGCCGTAAACTGAATTTTGAAGGCTAAATAAGTCCTATGAGTAAATGGTATCATGGCTGAGACTAAGAACTACAATTATATCTACTTAGAGCCAAACCCGAAGCAAAAACTAAAATAAAAAGGCTGAAAAAAATACAGACATACGGGCAGATAAACAGACACACACACAAACATCTTGCCTTATATATATATATATATATATATATATATATATATATATTATCGATTTTCTGCACTATTGTAAAAACTGCAACCTTGAAACTTCTGAATATTGTTTCTTATGTGTTTGTCTATGAGTGTAGCAAATTTGATTAAAATCGGACCACTCCTTCTATAACCCGATTTTTTCGATTATCGATTTTTCGATATTTATCGGGGGTACCTGAACACAAAACCTAGCTAAGAACACTCGCAGACGATTATAGTACAACTGTGTAAATTTTCAAGAAAATCGTTTCAGCCGTTTCGGAATTTATAGGTAACGAACATATTGGCCAAGTTATCAGCAGCCATTACAGCTCCATGCCACGTGTTGTTCTTTGAATGGGAATTTACCTAGCAGGCCGACTCGCTTTGATATTTGGGAAAAGCAAGAATTGAAGAATGAATCTTAATTCAAATTTCCTGTGTTAAACTGTGAGGTATTTTCCGTTTGTTTTTTTTTTATTTTTTTTTGTTTTTATATATATATCTATGTTTTTGTTCTCCCCCCCCTTTTTGGAGTTCATGCTTCATTTAGGAGGGAAAAAAAAAAGTTTGAAATTTATATTTATTCTGTTATGCGAAGCTACTTTGGCCAAGTTATCAGCAGCCATTACAGCTCCATGCCACGTGTTGTTCTTTGAATGGGAATTTACCTAGCAGGCCGACTCGCTTTGATATTTGGGAAAAGCAAGAATTGAAGAATGAATCTTAATTCAAATTTCCTGTGTTAAACTGTGAGGTATTTTCCGTTTGTTTTTTTTTTATTTTTTTTTTTTTTTATATATATATCTATGTTTTTGTTCTCCCCCCCCCTTTTTGGAGTTCATGCTTCATTTAGGAGGGAAAAAAAAAAAGTTTGAAATTTATATTTATTCTGTTATGCGAAGCTACTTTGGCCAAGTTATCAGCAGCCATTACAGCTCCATGCCACGTGTTGTTCTTTGAATGGGAATTTACCTAGCAGGCCGACTCGCTTTGATATTTGGGAAAAGCAAGAATTGAAGAATGAATCTTAATTCAAATTTCCTGTGTTAAACTGTGAGGTATTTTCCGTTTGTTTTTTTTTTTTTTTTTTTGTTTTTATATATATATCTATGTTTTTGTTCTCCCCCCCCCTTTTTGGAGTTCATGCTTCATTTAGGAGGGAAAAAAAAAAAGTTTGAAATTTATATTTATTCTGTTATGCGAAGCTACTTTGGCCAAGTTATCAGCAGCCATTACAGCTCCATGCCACGTGTTGTTCTTTGAATGGGAATTTACCTAGCAGGCCGACTCGCTTTGATATTTGGGAAAAGCAAGAATTGAAGAATGAATCTTAATTCAAATTTCCTGTGTTAAACTGTGAGGTATTTTCCGTTTGTTTTTTTTTTATTTTTTTTTTGTTTTTATATATATATCTATGTTTTTGTTCTCCCCCCCCCCTTTTTGGAGTTCATGCTTCATTTAGGAGGGAAAAAAAAAAGTTTGAAATTTATATTTATTCTGTTATGCGAAGCTACTTTGGCCAAGTTATCAGCAGCCATTACAGCTCCATGCCACGTGTTGTTCTTTGAATGGGAATTTACCTAGCAGGCCGACTCGCTTTGATATTTGGGAAAAGCAAGAATTGAAGAATGAATCTTAATTCAAATTTCCTGTGTTAAACTGTGAGGTATTTTCCGTTTGTTTTTTTTTTTTTTTTTTTTTGTCTTTATATATATATCTATGTTTTTGTTCTCCCCCCCCCCCTTTTTGGAGTTCATGCTTCATTTAGGAGGGAAAAAAAAAAAGTTTGAAATTTATATTTATTCTGTTATGCGAAGCTACTTTGGCCAAGTTATCAGCAGCCATTACAGCTCCATGCCACGTGTTGTTCTTTGAATGGGAATTTACCTAGCAGGCCGACTCGCTTTGATATTTGGGAAAAGCAAGAATTGAAGAATGAATCTTAATTCAAATTTCCTGTGTTAAACTGTGAGGTATTTTCCGTTTGTTTTTTTTTTTTTTTTTTTTGTTTTTATATATATATCTATGTTTTTGTTCTCCCCCCCCCTTTTTGGAGTTCATGCTTCATTTAGGAGGGAAAAAAAAAAAGTTTGAAATTTATATTTATTCTGTTATGCGAAGCTACTTTGGCCAAGTTATCAGCAGCCATTACAGCTCCATGCCACGTGTTGTTCTTTGAATGGGAATTTACCTAGCAGGCCGACTCGCTTTGATATTTGGGAAAAGCAAGAATTGAAGAATGAATCTTAATTCAAATTTCCTGTGTTAAACTGTGAGGTATTTTCCGTTTGTTTTTTTTTTTATTTTTTTTTGTTTTTATATATATATCTATGTTTTTGTTCTCCCCCCCCTTTTTGGAGTTCATTTGGACTTTAACTAAGTTAAAACTTAGTTAAACTCCACTTTTGTAAGTTTGTGTTTTTTTTTTTTTCAAAGGATTGTTCGTGTTCGTTTGTTTTTTTTTTGTTTTTTTTGTTTTTTTGTTTTTTTTTAATAGGAGTAGATAGGTCACACTATCGCCCGGTCTATACTCCTCCCACGTCTATTGAACTGGAGTAGAGGCTCGTTCCTTGTTTCCTGTTTAGGATGTGGTTTCCGGTTTTCACTTCTCTCTCTTCAGACCTTGGTACTGGTGCTTCCGTGAGTTTCCTGCGATCTGGCCGGTTGGTGGCAATGGCTCATCACTGTGAGGGTACCGGGTTGGCAGTTTCCTGGTTGCTGCTTCCGACTGGTAGTTAGGAGCCCTAACTCTTGCGTAGCGTCAAGAGCGGCTGCTCTGATCAACAGTTGTATAATATCGGGGTTCTTGTAGTGCCATGTCGCGCATGGATAGGTGTCCCTGCAAGCGCTTTCGGTGGGCAACCCCGAGGCCACACCTTGTTGCAGCCCTAGCCAGTCTCCCTCCCAGCTCAGATCGTGGGTAATGACCGCCTGTATCCTCTACCCTAGGTCCCTTTCTATAAACCAAAAACATGACAAGACAAAACAGAAATGACCCTAAACCAGCTAAATCCAAACCACCTAAGCCCATTAACCTCTCCTTCACTAATATCCGAGGCATTCGTACTAACTTTGCTAGTGTAGAAGCGTTCCTGCATGAAAAGTCCCCTGACATCCTCGCGCTCTGCGAAACTAACCTCAACTCAACTATTCCCTCCTCTGACCTCTTCATCCCTGGTTATCTTCCCCTTTTAAGGAAGGATTCTACTGTCCACATGCATGGGCTGGGTGTTTATGTCAGCGAACACCTCCCCATAACTAGGGTGACTTCACTCGAATCTACTGACCACCAATACATATGTCTCCGCTTGTCTCTCCTCAGTTCGGTTAGCTACCTATTCTTCCTTTACCGTTCTCCCTCCTCTCCTGACTGCTCCCTACTAGATAGCATTGCCGACGACATAGATAAGGCTATTACCTATCACCCATTTGCCCACATATTTGTATTTGGAGACCTCAATGCCCATCACTCTGAGTGGCTTGAAAACGCTGTTACTGATTCGGCGGGCACTCACGCCATGAACTTTGCTATTTCCCAATCCCTTACGCAAGTGGTGGGCTTCCCCACTCGCTTCCCAAGCACACCCTCGGGTCATTCCTCACTGCTAGATATATGTTTCACCTCTGCGCCCGACGCCTGTCAAGTCTCGCAGCTTTGCCCTCTCGGCAACTCCGACCACGCTGTAGTCTCCCTCAGTATTTCTTTCCAATCTCACTCCCCCCAGGATCCCCCTACTCATAGAACCTCCTACCTCTACCAAAAAGCTGACTGGGAAGCCTTTCGCGATTTCCTCTGCGACGTCCCTTGGGGAAAAGTGTTTGACCTATCAGTTGATGACTGTGCCTCTGAGGTCTCGTCATGGGTGAAAGCTGGCATTGATGCCTTCATACCCACCAGGAAGTATTGCTTAAAACCTCATTCCCCTCCGTGGTTCTCTCCAGCCTGCTCAGCCGCCATTGCCCACAGGAACCATTACTTCCATCTATTCCAGAGACAGCCAACTGATCACAATAGGCGCCTGTTCACATCCGCTCGCAGTGAGTGCAAGAGAACTCTAAATGACGCCAAACAGTTGTTTGCGGAGAGAATGCGACAGCACATAGCTGACCGCAAGTTCGGCTCCAAGGACTATTGGAGGATTTGTAAACGAGTGCTCAACAATAGGAAATCCTCAATACCTCCTTTAATCCATGGATTTGACGTTCTCACGTCATCTGCTGAGAAAGCTGAGTGCTTTGCCCGCAGATTCTCATCCAACTCCACACTCGACTCGTCCGGAGTGCACCCACCCGACTTCCCTATTAGAACTGAGGCCAAACTGCATGACGTGTATATTACCCCGACAATAGTATCCAGAGTAATTTCAAAACTCGACCCCCATAAGGCGTGTGGAGACGATGGAATCCCGGTGATAGTCCTTAAGAGGTGTGCCCCTGAACTTTCCCCTGTCCTCTCTAAACTGTTTAACTACTGCCTTTCTGCTTCCTGCTTTCCTGCATGCTGGAAATTCTCCTCAGTCGTTCCTGTCTTTAAGAATTGTGGTGAACCCTCGGACCCATCCAACTATCGCCCTATCAGTCTCCTACCAATATTCGGGAAAGTGTTCGAGGCTATAATAAATGCTGAAATAGTTCATCATCTCACCGCCCACAAGCTGTTCTCCGACAGGCAATATGGATTCCGATTTGACAGGTCCACAGCCGACCTGCTAACTACTGTAACGGAGTACATGCTACAGGCCCTTGATGAGTCTGACGAGGCTCGCGCGGTTGCTCTGGATATCTCCAAGGCTTTCGACAGGGTTTGGCACCCTGGCCTCCTATGCAAACTACGCGGTTATGGTATTACCGGTCGCCTGCTTGACCTAATCCAATCTTTCTTAAATAACCGCAAAATGAAGGTCGTTCTGAATGGGCGTGCCTCTTCGTCCTACAGCACGAATGCTGGTGTCCCACAAGGCTCTATCCTGGGCCCAACGCTCTTCCTTATTTTCATCAACGACCTCCCAGATGAGATCAGGTCCCAAGTAGGCATCTACGCAGATGACACTACAATATACTCCCGCTCCAGTAAGAAACCTGTCGTGGCGGACAGACATAATCTCGCTGCTGACCTTGAGCGGGATCTACACTCTGTGGTGAACTGGGGCAAGAAGTGGCTTGTCAACTTTAATTCCTCTAAGACCAAGCTGTTGTCTGTCAACCATTACAGGCAACCTCTTCTGCCTCCCATAAGCATGGACCAGATGATTCTCCCGGAGAGTAATACACTACGCCTCCTCGGACTTACCCTGTCCTCAGACCTCAAATGGAAGCACTATATTGAATCCATAGCAAAATCTACTGCTAAGAAGATTGGGTCACTATGTCGATCCAGGATGTTTTTTCCACCTGAATCCATCCTGCATATATACAAGTCAACCATCCGTCCGTGCATGGAGTACTGCTGCCATTTATGGTCAGGTGCCCCTGCCGTTCTCCTCAGTGTTCTTGACAAGCTCCAAAGGAGAGTCTGTAATGTGATAGGTACTGATCTGGCGACTCGTCTGCAGCCACTTTCCCATCGTCGAAATGTGGCCTCCCTCTGTCTCTTCTATAAATACTTTCATGGCTTCTGCTCGGATGAGCTTAAGTCACTGATGCCTCCTCAACAGGTGTTTACCCGTTCAACCAGACTGGCAACTGGGTCCCACCCATTCACAGTCAGGTTAGCCAAACGCAGACGACAATTCTACTCCTGCAGCTTCCTCTCTCGCACTTCCCGCCTGTGGAACTCACTCCCGTATTCTTGCTTTCCTGACGGCTACGACCTCCAGAAATTTAAAAGCAAAGTTAATACTCACCTACTAACCACTGGCCTCTAGCTCTCTCTCCCCTCCCCTGTATAACCTTCCCTTTCTCTCCGCCCATGTACCTGTCATTGCACCTGCTTTCTCAGTTTTCTATTGTTCCTTTCTAACTAGCTAGTACTCCTCACTCTTTTCTAATTAATCTTTCTACATTTATGTAACCCCCTGCACATCAGTGGCGTTTCTGCCTTGCTCGGGGTGAAATGATTAAAAAAAAAAAAAAAAAAAAATACAGACAGACAAACAGATAGACAGACACACACACACATACACAAACACACAAAGTTCCATTTATAAATAAGTTTAGATCATTGATCAAGAAAATAATCGTATAAATTGATCGTTTGCACATTAGTATTTTAGCTTAACAGTTTGGTTTTAAAGCATTTTTAGTGTTGAACTAAACAATTAAAGTAGCCTATTCTCAGCTCAATTTCTTTATTTCTTTATATTTGTTGAAGTCCATCACTTTTATTCAGGTTATATCCCATCAGTGCTTTCATTCCAATTCTAGGTTACAGCTACTGTTTGGCATAGGTTTATCTTGAGTCCTACGCCTTGGAACACTTAGTGGAGAATGTTGATGTGTTTTTGTTCAATATCATTTGTATCTCAACTCTGACTACCTATGTCATTAGCATATCCCCTGCGTCATCATTCGTGTAATAACATTAGCAGAAAACATGAGTCTAAACGTAAGAAACTACACATATTTGTATTGCACGTGGTTGTATCCCATTTATTTGCAAAAATTGTTCAATTCCATTGAAATATTGCTGCAGGGAAATGAACCCTCTACCAAACTTTAAGCATTTTTAATTGCAGTAGGAAGGTACTACCTGTTAGACGGATCTCCAGCAACTAAAATTCACCAAAATTCTCCTGCTTCCATTTTTATTAATGTTCTTGCTTTAATGTTCTTTCCTTTTCTACTGCTTCTCGACTGACTCTCCGATAACTTAGAATTTTACTCTTGATCTTACTCTCCTTTTCATTCTTACCCTTACTCTCCTTTTTTCCTCTGAATGCCATCACCATCGTTGCCGTCTTCTTAATGATTGTTCAGTGGTTCTTTATAAACAAACTAGATGAGCAGACTGTGTACATACACTCTGTTGCCTTGATTTCTTTGAAAGTGAAGCGAGAGGGCGTAGACAGTCGCGATTGTTGATTGTCGTGACGAAATAAAATAATTCGGGGAAACTGATAGCGGGTAGGCACCCGTTTTCTTGTTTGCTAAGCACCGGCATTCTGTTTGATTACTTTCGTTCCCGTGATACTTTCTTTCTTTCTTTCTTTCTTTCTTTCTTTCTTTTCAGTTCCTTCTTTCATATAATTACCTTTTACAATCTCTTTTACTACATTTGTCTTTCTATCCTTTTGGATTTATTCTTTGTTCTTGATTTCTTTCTATGCTTTTATCTTCATTGCTCATATATTTTTTTCTGACGTTTTGTAATCGTTTTCATTAATTTTTCCTTCAATTTTTCATTTCTTCTGTCTTTCGATACTTATTCTTTCGTCATCAAACTTTCTCATTTTCTTTCATTCTTTCCTCACTTTTTCTTTCTTCAACTTCCATCCCGTTTTTTTTTTCCTTTAACTCCCATCTTTCCTTCATTTGCTTCTTTTTCCATTCCTTCTTTACTAGTTTCCATTCTTTTTCTCTCATCCTTTTATTTTCTCTTATTTTCTTTCATTCTTTCTTCACTTTTTCTTTCTTCACCTTCCATCCCGTTTTTCTTCCTTTAACTCCCATCTTTCCTTCATTTGCTTCTTTTTCCATTCCTTCTTTACTAGTTTCCATTCTTTTTCTCTCATCCTTTTATTTTCTCTTATTTTCTTTCATTCTTTCTTCAACTTCCATCCCGTTTTTCTTCCTTTAACTCCCATCTTTCCTTCATTTGCTTCTTTTTTCCATTCCTTCTTTACTGCCTTCCATCCTTTTTCTCTCATCCTTTTATTTTCTTTTTCTCATTTTCTTTTTTCTTTCATCTTTTCTTCTTTCATTCAAATGCTTCTTTTCTGTCTCCCTTTCTTTTCCACGCATTATTCTTTTCTTGTCCTTTTCCATTCTTTCCTTCTTTTCTCGCTACTTCCCATTGTTATTTCATTTTTCTTGTTTGTTTCTCATTTTCTTTGTTTAATGCTAATCACGTCTATATTTTCCTTCTCTTTTTTCCTTCACTTCTCTCCCTCTTTCCGTTCTGAATTTTTTTTCCCTACATTTTTTTATTTCCTCTCTTCTCTTCTTTACTCCCCTTCACTCATTCATTTTTCCCTTTCTTTCACACCAATCATTTTCTTTTAATATTAAGTCATCTTGCCGATATATATTTTTTGTAAATACATATTGTTTATACAAAATAAGAATGGAGATTTGATTGGATAATTAAAAGTAAGGTCGCTTTTGCAGGTAACTTTTAATGTGTGAGTAGTGTGAATTAAGTATAACAGAGGACAGACAAGAATCTTTTCACGGATTTTACAAACACATGCATATATATATATATATATATATATATATATATATATATATATATATATATATATATATATATATATATATATATATATGTATATATATGTATATATATATATATATATGTATATATATATGTATATATATATATATATATATGTATATATGTATGTATATATATATATATATATATATATATTATATATATATATATATATATATATATGTATATATATATGTATATATGTATATATATATATATATACATGTATATATATATATATATATATATATATATATATATATATATATATATATATATATATATATATATACATGTATATATATATGTATATATATATATATATATATATATATGTATATATATATATATATATATATATATGTATATATATGTTTGTGCTTGCATACATATATATATATAATGTCATTATAATGATTTATAAAAGCATTATAACAATACACAATAACTTTAATGTTTGAAAACAATACTGTTCTTCTTCATGTCATATTTGAAAATAAATGGTGAAATTTATTTATTTAGGAAATGTAAGATGAATTCATGGTTATTTAAAAATTAAGGAGTTGGAAAATATGCTTGCATCTAACCACAAAACTGTGTTGCTAAATATTACTGTAGATTTTCTTCTTGCTTCGAATATAACGGTTAACGAATTGCTTAGCGTTCATTAGAACATGAAAATTATTTTTCGTTACCACAACTCATACCACTGAAGATGATCTTGGAAGAAGATTGAAAGGACTTGGGAACAACGAGAAATAAATAATAACTTTATCTGTCAAATTTACAGCTCATTTCTTATATCTTTTAATTATAATACGCTAACTATTATCCGTGAGTATGAACAGATTTTATTAATCATAAGCAGACACAATGTTTTCAATTTGATTAATCTAACATCCCTAAAAGAAAATTTGCTGCTTAAATACACAAATTATATATATATATATATATATATCTATATATATATATATATAGGCTCTCCTACCATTCTGAAGATGAAATTTTGATCTCGAAATATTAATGAATAATAAATAGGTAATACTCAACACCTATTTTACCTTCCATTATTTTACCAAAAATTAAAAAGCTTTCATATATATATATATATATAAAGTTATTTATAGATAGAACTATGTCTGTGTGTGTGTATCTGTGTGTGTGTGTGTCCGTTACCTATAAACTCCGAAATGGCTGAACCAATTTTCTTGAAAATTTACACAGTTGTACGATAAGCGTCTGCGAGTGTTCTTAGCTAGGTTTTGTGTCGAGGTACCTCCGATAAATATCGAAAATTGATAATCGAAAAAATCGGGTTATAGAAGGAGTGGTCCGATTTTAATCAAATTTGATACACTCATAGACAAAGGCATAAGAAACGATATTCAGAAGTTTCAAGGTTGCAGTTCTTACAATAGTGCAGATAATATATATATATATAAAAGGCAGGATGTTTGTGTGTGTGTGTCTGTTTATCTGCCTGTATGTCTGTATCTTTTCAGCCCTTTTATTTTACTTTTTGCTTCGGGTTTGGCTCTAAGTAGGTATAATTGTAGTTCTTAGTCTCAGCCATGATATCATTTACTCAGAGGACTTATTTAGCCTTCAAAATTCAGTTTACGACGAAAAAAACGTATTTGATATCGATACCAGGAAATCAAAATTTGACTTACATTCATTCATTTTTCTTTCATTCTACGGTTTCGCTTTAACTGGAAACAACTTTTGCTTTTTAGTCTTTCGTGCCAGCATCCAAAGAGTCTGAGCTCCAGGACCGTGAATTATTTTTATAGCTTTCATTACACCCCCGAGCAACGCCGGGTTATACTGCTAGTATATATATATATATATATATATATATATATATATATATATATAATTATGATAAAGCGGTTGAGGGACATATGTCTAACTGGTAACTTTCTGTCTGTGGTGTCTTAACTTTTTCTTTTTATTTGAAGCCCTGACGTTGCAGACGATAGAGCACCGCATGTTCGCCTACGTCATTGTATTGACACTCCTTGGCACCCTACTCGGTACCCTGATTTCTCCATGTGTGTTTACTTTTTATGGGGTAACGTCAAGGCACATGTGCATGAACATAATCCCCATACATTAGACGATTTGAAGGAAGCTATTTACTCGAAAATCAGCCAAATCGACAGAGCAATACCGGAAAGAGTGGAGGCCAATTTCCAAGAACGCCTTCAGAAATGCATAAATGAGACCGAATATAAGGAATGTTTTTTCCACACTTGATTTTGTTAAATTCTTATTCAATGCAACCACATTAATGTTTATAAAAATTTTGAAGCGAAAATTAAGACACCACATGGTAGAAACCTAGGTCGCGTACTAATTCGTTTAGAAATGAAAAATATTCAAAAGTTCTACAATATAATTGTATTGAAAACTTTTTAATACAAATGTGTACTGGTCTAATTTTATTATAACCAATAACTAAATAATTAAAAAATCAATATATATATATATATATATGTGTGTGTGTGTGTGTGTGTGTGTGTGTGTGTGTGTGTGTGTGTTCCTTTATAATTTCTGACTGTCCGATGCTTGCATATAATTTACTTTTTGCCTCTAAGAAAACGTGTGTTTCAAAATATTGCCCTCGTGTAAACATTGACCTGTTTTGTTTTTTTTTGCTGTTATTGTTATGGTGTATTCGTATTCGCAAATTTAGGTGTACGCCCTTCGAAGACATTGGCATAGACAGGCTCAAAAAATAATAAACGAAATCTATAACAGCGGCAACATAACGGAAGACTTAAACAGATCTATTTTCATAGCACTACCTAAGAAGCCAGGTTCAAAGGAATGTGAACTCCACCGAGCACTCAGCTGGATGAGCCACATAACAAAACTCATCATCCGGATGCTGATAAAAAGAGCGCATAGAAGAATTAGCCCAGAGATAGAAGAAGAACAGTGCGGCTTTGTTAAAGAAACCGGAACGAGGAATGCGATATTCCTGCTCAGAATGCTATCTGAAAGGGCAACAGAAATGCAGAAGGACCCTTATCTGTGCTTTATAGACTACAAAATGGCGTTTGACAATCGGCAATCTCGACATTTTGGGGAAAGACTTTAGAATAATCAAGAATATCTATTGGCGGGAAACCGCTTGCGTACAGATAGGAAATGAATTCAGCAGGTATGCAAAAATAGAAAGGGGCGCAAGACAAGGATGTGCTTTCTTACCGGATCTATTCAACTTATACAGCAAAAGAATTCTGAGAGAAATAAAACCCTTGTCAGGATTTGTCATTAGCAGCCACACTCTCCACAATGTAAGATACACAGATGACACAGTGTTGATAGCAGACACGGAAAGAAGAATACAAGACCTCCTACAGAAGGTAGCAACAAAAAGCGAGAAGAAAGGACTAAGTATAAACTTCAAGAAAACTGAATGTAATATCATCATCATTCTTCTATGTACCATAACTCATCAGAACGTAGCTTACGGCCTATCACGTTGAATACACCGGTTCTCGTTCGTTCACCGAAGTTAAGCAACGTTGAGCCTGGTCAGTACTTAGGAGGGTGACCGCTTGGGAATACCAGGTGCTGTAAGAGTTTAGTGACGGATGTGCGTTGTGATGCAGTGGATATCGGCTCGGAAAAAGAAATCGGTGAGCCGAGTTTTAATTCCAGTTGAATACCCTGCATTCACTTAAGCACTGGTACCATTGGGAAAGGTATTAATCCGTCCCTTCCCTCTAGTTATGGGTTAAATAACAAGGGACCCTGCCCTTGAAAACAAATCCCAATGAATCTTGATACTCGAAAAGAAAAAAAGTATTACTAGACACAAAACTTATATAAAAACAACAAAAAATTGTTGAAAGAAAAAGGTATTACCAGCAATAAATAAATAAAATTTAGTTGGCAATAAATGACCCGCCGAGGTTGATATACCATGAAAACAAAACAACCAACCAACCAAATCTTCAGAACGTGGGCCAATCGAGGCTCTCAACAACTACTTTTTCTTTGTAGTTCTGTTGTATGTAGTTTCGATGTGTAAGTGGTGGAATGGTTAGCGGCTCTGATTGGAAAATCGGAGAGCCGAGTTCGTATTCCAGTCGAGTACATTATATTCAGGTATATGCAAATAACCTTGGGAAAAGTATGCCATCTTTTCTGCTTGCAGCCGCTCTGCAACTGAAAAATATCATTGCATTTCTCAAAACAGAAAATACTTAATAGAACATTCACTCGCAAAAAAGCATTATCTTTACAACATTAAGAACGTAGAATACAATGGAACGTAATAGTTGTCAGCGAAAGAAACAGTCCAATATGCAAATTAGAAAATGGAGAAATGCCAAAATGTCTTATAAATCTGGGCAAGTGTCTTAACAGAGGACAGAAAGTGTGACATCGAAATTTGGAAGGAATAGCGAAACATGCTTCCCAAAAGTTCATTTTTCTTTAATGATCTCACCCCTAGCTAGGCGGTACCCCCACTGATGTACAGGGGGCTACATAAGAGAGTTAAAGTTTTCGACAGGAAAAGAGTAAAGATAAAGACGAACCAGCTACAGGGGATAAAACAGAAAGGGTAAGAGAAGGATATGAACACAGGAGTGAAGACAGTTGCGAAGGTAGAGAGAAAGGAAAATAACGAGATGCACGGGGTGATGTAGAAAAAGCTGGCGTTAAGTGGATAAGAGATGGGAATTGACATTGCATTTAAATTCCTGGAGGTTGTAGCCGTCAGAAAAGCAAGTATATGGAAGTAAGTTCCACAGGCGAGAAGTGCGAGAAATATGCTAATGGAGTAGAATTGTCTCCTGCATTTGGTTGATTTAACTGTAAAATAGTGGGACCTTGTTGCCAGTTTGGTTGCACGAGTAAATTTTTGTGTAAGGGGCATCAATGACCTAAGTTCGTCAGAGCAGAAGCCATGAAAATATTTATAGAGGAGACAGAGGGAAGCCACATCCTGCCGATGAGAAAGTGGCTGGAGTCGAGCAGCGAAGTCGGGGCCAATCACATTACAGATTCTCCTTTGGAGCCTGTCGAGAACACTGAGACAAACAGCAAGGGCGCCTGACCAGATATGAGAACAGTATTCTACGCACGGTCGGATGGCAGATTTGTACATGTGCAAGATGGACTTTTTTTTTTAATCATTTCACCCCAAGCAAGGCATTCCACTGCCACTATTGCGCATGGGGCTACAGAGGGGAAGGTAAAGAGGAGTGGTTAGACATAGGGAATGTCAGGAGGAAGTTGATAGATGGGTAAGGATATATACCGAGGATGAGGGTTGGGCAGATGGGAAGAGTGTTTGATAGAATGGGAGCAAGTAAATGTGTTAGGAGGAGTCTATTGACCTTACATTTAAACTCCTGGAGATTGTAGCCGTCGGGGAAGCAATCATGTGGAAGGGAATTCCACAGTCGGGAAGTGCGAGAAAAGAAACTGTTGGAGTAGAAGTTGCAGTTGCATTTTATCGGTTTCACTATAAAAGGGTGGGATCTAGTTGCTAATATAGTTTATCGTGCAAATTCGTATCTAGGGAGCAGCAGTGATCTAAGTTCATCGGAGCAGAAGCGGTGAAGAGACACAGGAAAGACACGTAGCACCTGTGAGGGAGAGACTGCAGGCGCTCTGCCAAGTCGGTATCTATCACATTACAGACCCTCCTCTGTACCATATCGAGAAGCCTGAGGAGAATAGCAGGGGTACCCGACCAGATATGGCAGCAGTGTTTAATGCACGGGCGGATGGTAGATTTATATATGTACAAGATAGATTTAGACGGAAAAAACTTCCGGGCCCTACACAGAGTTTCATAGCAGCGGATTTAGCAATGGATTCGATATAGTCATTCCATTTGAGGTCCGCTGAAAGTGTGAGACCAAGGAGGCGTAGTGTTTTACTCTCTGGGAGGCAAGCCTGGTCCATGCTAATGGGTGGTAGGTGCGATTGTCTATGATGGTTAATTGATAGTAGCTTCGTTTTAGAAGCATTAAAATTAACTGGCCATTTCTTACCCCAGTCCACTATGGATTGGAGGTCTTTTTCAATCTCGGCTGCGAGGTTAGCTTTGACGCCTACACCAGATTTTTGGTCCAGGCGAGAGTAAACTGTGGTGTCATCGGCGTACAAACCTACTTGGGATCTTATGGAATGAGAGAGATCATTAATGTAGATCAGAAAGAGTGTAGGACCTAAGATGGAGCCTTGGGGGACACCTGCGTTTGTATGGTAGTTCTGGGAGGCATGTCCGTTTAATACCACCTTCATTGTGCGGTTAGAGAGGAATGACTGGATTAGTTCAAACAAATGTCCAGTTATACCATAGCTCCGAAGTTTGCATAGAAGGCCAGCATGCCAAACTCTGTCGAACGCCTTAGATATATTCAATGCAACGGTTCGGGCTACTCTGTTCCTGTTGAGTGCCTGGTATATGTACTCGGTGATGGTCGTTAGCATATCAGCAGTAGACCTGGTGAAGCGGAAACCATATTGCTTGTCCGAAAGAGCCTGTGTGCTGTGAGATGCTGAACCACCTCGGCCTTGATAATGGCTTCGAACACTTTGCCAAAGATCGGAAGAAGGCTGATAGGGCGGTAATTTGCAGGGTCCGAGGATTCTCCAGTGTTTTTAAATATAGGAACTATAGAGGTAGATTTCCAACAGGTAGGAAAGCAGCAAGCAGATCGGCAGAGGTTGTAGAGCTTAGAAAGGACAGAGGAGAGTTCAGGGGCACATTTCTTTAAGACTATGGTTGGGATTCCGTCCCCACCGCTCGCTTTGTGAGGGTCAAGTTTTGAGATTATCTTAGAGACAAGCGAGGGTGTAATGTGGACATTATTCTGAGGCGGAAAAAACTTCCTGGCCCGACACAGTGATTCAACATCCCTAGCAATGTATTTAGCTATTGATTCAATGTAATGACTCCACTTGAGGTCGAAAGATAGGGTAAGGCCGATGCAAAGTATAAAGAAACATAAAAATGTCGATGGATTAAAATGTACCAAACTGTTACGTAATATATGGGAGTGTATGCTGGATGATATTTTACAGATGGAGAAAAGACTTGAATCAACAAATATGTAGTTCTAGAGGAGGATACTGAGAATACAATGTCCGAAACAGGTGAGCAATTATGATGTTTAAAAGAAAAGGAAAACAAAAGTCATTTATGTGCGTTGTGGTGCAGTAGATATCGGCTCTGAAAGAGAAATCGAGGAGTCAAGTTCAAATTCCAGTTGAATTTGTTGCATTCAGTTACGCACAAATAACCTTGGGAAAGGTATTAATCCATCTCTCCTCTCTTCAGCGATGGGTTAAATAGCAGGACAGGTTGGGTTATATAGCTAAGTTTGGCATGAAGTAATGGCAACCTACTGCGGGAGAATCTTATCAGTCAATCAAGTCTCCTTTGAGATATGATCGCTTTTGGCACTTAACTGACTGATGCATACCATAAGAGTCAGTGAGTCTTTGGAGCATATAAAAAAGACAAAGGGCTTGCAAACCTATCTATCTATCTATCTATCTATCAATCTATCTATCTATCTATTTCAGTCTCTTTATTCTATCTATCTATCTATCTATCTATCTATCTATCTATCTATCTATCTATCTCAGTCTCTTCATTATCTTATTCTATCTATCTATCTATCTATCTATCTATCTATCTCTCTATCTATCTATCTCAGTCTCTTCATGATCTATCTATCTATCTATCTATCTATCTATCTATCTATCTATCTGTCTATCTAATTCAGTCTCTTCATTATCTATCTATCTATCTATCTATCTATCTATCTATCTATCTATCTCAGTCTCTTTATTCTATCTATCTATCTATCTATCTATCTATCTATCTATCTCAGTCTCTTTATCTCTTTATTCTATCTATCTATCTATCTATCTATCTATCTATCTCTTTTTCATCTATCTATCTATCTATCTATCTATCTATCTATCTATCTATCTATCTATCTATCTCAGTCTCTTTATTCTATCTATCTATCTATCTATCTATCTATCTATCTATCTATCTCAGTCTCTTTATTCTATCTATCTATCTATCTATCTATCTATCTATCTCAGTCTCTTTATTCTATCTATCTATCTATCTATCTATCTATCTATCTATCTCAGTCTCTTTATTCTATCTATCTATCTATCTATCTATCTATCTATCTATCTATCTATCTCAGTCTCTTTATTCTATCTATCTATCTATCTATCTATCTATCTATCTATCTATCAGTCTCTTTATTCATCTATCTATCTATCTATCTATCTATCTATCTATCTATCTATCTATCTATCTATCTCAGTCTCTTCATTATCTATCTATCTATCTATCTATCTATCTATCTATCTATCTATCTCTTCATGATCTATCATGATCTATCTATCTATCTATCTATCTATCTATCTATCTATCTATCTATCATCTATCTAATTCAGTCTCTTCTTATCTATCTATCTATCTATCTATCTATCTATCTATCTATCTATCTATCTATCTATCTCAGTCTCTTTATTCTCTCTCTCTCTATCTATCTATCTATCTATCTATCTATCTATCTATCTATCTATCTCAGTCTCTTTCTTCTATCTATCTATCTATCTATCTATCTATCTATCTATCTATCTATTTCAGTCTCTTTATTCTATGTATCTATCTATCTATCTATCTATCTATCTATCTATCTATCTATCTATCTATCTGTCTGTCTATCTCAGTGTCTTCATTATCTATCTATCTATCTATCTATCTATCTATCTATCTATCTATCTCAGTCTCTTCATTATCTATCTATCTATCTATCTATCTATCTATCTATCTATCTATCTATCTATGTCTGCTCATATCTATCTATCTATCTATCTATCTATCTATCTATCTATCCACTACCGTTCATAATTATTAAGCCACCCCAGTGTTTTAAAAAAAATCATGTATTTCATACAATGTTTTAGTATTTATTGCCAATTGTAAACGTAAATAGAATGGTTCTTTGGTTAATACTGCAAAATAACATGTGCGTCAAATGAATTTATAAATATTTAACAATTACCCATTTTGCAGTTTCATCAATGAAAGAATGAAGAAAATTTAGGGTGATTCGGACGAGTTCATCTTTGCTTTCCTGCCCTGTAAAATTTTGCAAAGTAATAATAACAAAAGAACCGTTCTATTTTCATTTGGCAATAAATACTATAAATAGTATGAAAAACATCATTTCTTTTAAAATAACTGGGATGGCCTAACAACTATGGTCAGTATTATATATATCTATATAGATTTATTGATGTGTCCAACAAGGCGTCGATTTATTCAGTGTGTAGTGATGTCGTATAAACACGAAAATGTATCGCTCATACGTAAAATTACAGTTTATTCACGTCGAGATTTCGTCAAATTACGAGTGAGGGTGTGTGTCTGCAGGTCTCTCTTCGAACGTGGATATGCATCTCTTCGGCTATAAGCTTATGTATTCATTTCATTTAGTTGCTTTACTTAAGTACCGCTAAACCGACAGCTTAATTATATATTGAAGCCAGCCACCGACTTTGAAGCACAAATCTACAGTTTGTTACCATGAAGTCACCTTTCAGGTCAACACTCTGATTCACATGACTACTCTAAAGCTCTAATATGACACTGTGGGCAAAAGTTATTTCAGTATTTTGGTGAGTTCATTACATATTAGGATAATTACAAAGCATATATACAAATATGCTATTATGAGAAATAGTGTATATGTCTGTTATATACCCTTAAACTGCTAGGTAAGGATAAAAATACTCTTAATATATAGCAAACCTCAATTAGAACAAGACAAAATAAATAGTTGAATTTAAATTCAAAAGGTCAATTTTCATTGATTGTTTTGTTGTCTCAGCCAGTGTTTCACACACATACACAAGCACTTAGAAAACTAATCAATGTAAATTGACCTTTTCAATTTCAGTTCAATATATCTAAACTTATTTATAAATGGAACTTTGTCTGTGTGTGTGTGTCCGTTACCTATAGACTCCGAAACGGCTAAACAGATTTTCTTGAAAATTTACACAGTTGTACTATAAGCGTTGTGGTACAGTGGAATATCGAGTCGGAACGAGAACGAGAAACCGTGGAGCCAAGTTCGAATTCCAGTTGAATCCATTGTATTCACTTACGCGCAAATACCCTTGGGAAAGGTATTAATCCGTCTCTTCCATCCAGTTATGGGTTAAATAATAGGACAGATTGGGTTCTATAGCCTTGGTCCGGCAACCAGTCTACTGCAGAAAGCAATGGCAACCTACTGCGGGATAATCTTCTGCCCAGTCAGTCATGTCTCTTTCGAGACATGATCGCCCATCCTTGTATCTCGTATGGCACTTAATTGACTGACTATAAGCGTCTGCGAGTGTTCTTAGCTGGGTGTTGTGTCGAGGTACCCCCGATAAATATCGAAATCGATAATTGAAAAAACGGTTATAGAAGGAGTGGTCCGATTTTAATCAGATTTGATACACTCATAGACAAAGACATAAGAAACAATATTCAGAAGTTTCAAGGTTGCAGTTCTTACAATAGTGCAGAAAATTTGATATCGATAGCAGGAAATTAAAATTTAACTTACATCCATTCATTTTTCTTTCAGTCTACGGTTTCGCTTTAACTGGAAACAACTATTGCTTTTTAGTCTTTCGTGCCAACGTCCAAAGAGTCTGAGCTCCAGGACCATGGATTAGTTTTAAAGCTTTCATTACACTCGAGCAACGCCAGGCTATACTGCTAGTATATATATATATATATATATATATATATATATATATATATATACACACACACACACACACACACACACACACACACACACACACGTGGTGCGATTGGTAAATTGTCGCAATAATTTTATTATTTCAAATTTTCTTTTGGCTGAGTCTGAACTCCAGGACCATGCATTAGTTTTAAAGCTTTCATTACACCCGAGTAACGCCGGGCTATACTGCTAGTATATATATATATATATATATATATATATATATATATATATATGTCGGTGTGTGTGTGTGTGTGTGTGTGTGTGTGTGTGTGTGTGTGTGTGTGTGCTAAAATAAAGAACAAGCTGAAAACGTAATTCAATCTAACATGTTTCAATTTTATTAAAGCTTCGTCAGTTCGGTTTCTGACGGATCACTACTCTGCATTTCATCGGGTGAATATTTGTCCGAGTTGTGCGTAAAACATAGGATAATATGTATATATATTTGATCTGTTATATAATATTGAGCACTATTCCATTCACAACTGATTAATATTCATATATCGATATGTATGTACATGTATAAATACACACACACACACACACACACACACACACACACACACACACACACATATATATATATATATATATATATATATATATAGTGAGTGTTTGAGATTTTGTGTCCAGATAGATAGATAGATCTGAACAGACTTAAAATGATGTTACTACAGTGAGGTGAAACAAGTATTTAGACAGTGAAAAATGGATTTAGAATAATATATTGAAAGAAAAGCATTGTCTAAAGCTCACAAAATATTCGTAAAGCAATTATCAATGCAAATAAACAGCAAAATTAAATTATTTGACATATATATATATATTATGTACATATTATTAAAACAGGTAGTGAAAAAAGTATTTGGACAGTTTTAAAATTATGTTAAAATTAATATTTGGAGTATATTTCATGCTCAAATGTGTTAGAATTTTATGGAATAGTCTAGAACGTGCATTAATTAACGGTGTTAGCTTTCTTGGTGGTCAGTTCATCCCAAGACGTCGCATTAACAGTACTGCAGGTTGCCAAAGCAAAGTGAGCTGTCAAAAGATCTTAAAGATCGAATTATTTCTGCACGTAAAAAATAGCTATCGTAGGATTAATAAAAACCTATGTATACCTATGAACACTGTTGGGTACATAATTAAGAAATAAAAAGCCTTCTGTACTCATGTAAATATGCCAATAACATGTGCACCGCACAAAATATCATAAAGATGTTCACGTAAAATAGTACAGCGAGTAAAAAGAGACCCTTTTGTGACTAGGAAAGACTTTCAAAAGATCTCAGCAATATGATGAATGCAGCCAAATATATTCAGATTTTAGAAGATTGCTTGCAGTCATCATTTGAGAAATTAGAACTTGGACCAGATTGGTTTTTTCAACAGGACAATGATGCGAAACATAGAGCCAATCAACACGTGCAGGGCTGTAAAACAATAACATTAACGTGTTGACATGGCCCAGCCAGTTGCCGAGCATGAATCCAATAGAGATTCTTTGGAGAACACTGAAGAATCAGATTCATGAAAGGCGACCAAAAACCTCAGTGAATTGAAAGTTTTTGCAGAAGAAAAGTGGACTAAAATTCCCACTAAAATTCCCAGGCGCTTGTCGAGAGCTACAGGAACATATTGAGAGCTGTGGTTGCAAATGAAGGACGACCAACTAAATATTAAACACACTTAAAATATAATTTTAGCCTGTCCAATTACTTTTTTCACAAGCTGTTTTAACAATTTGTATATAATATATATCTCTATATATATATATATATATATATATGTGTGTGTGTGTGTGTGTTTCTGTGTGTGTGTGTGTGTGTGTGTGCGTGAAATAATTAAATTTTGCTATTTATTTGCATTTATAATTGTTTTACGAATATATTGAGAGCTTTAGACAATGCTTTTCTTTCAATATATGATTCTAAATCCATTTTTCACTGTCTAAATACTTGTTTCACCTCACTGTAACTCTAGGTAGGCAGATAAATAGATGGGAAGAGAATTTGCATCGATAAAATATCGATAAATCAGACTGCGATAGACAGACAGATAGATAGATAGATAGAAAATTAAGAATCATCCATAATATGAAATACATTAAGCGATGAAACATTTTAAGGTCCTGTTCACTGGCAGTGATACAGAGAAGGGTGGTCTCAGGGGAGATTATAACGTAAGTGAAAAATATTTGCTTGTCTAAAAAATCAGTAATGGGTTTCAAAAATATTTTTTTAAAAACGTATCTGTCTGTCTATTTGTTTGCCTGTCTGTCTGTCTTTAACACTTTCATGTACACACACACACACACACACACACACACACACGCGCGAGTGCGCGCAAACGCACTCACATTACTGAGAAGAATATCGTTACAAAGTTGAAGTTAATCATTATGACAAAAGGCCTTTATTAAAATGTAAAAGAGCTGAATATTAATAAAAATATATTTCTACTCAAACACGTGTCTTTACTAAATTTAACGGATAAACTAGTACAAACGTATATGTGTGAGTCATATATATATATATATATATAGAGAGAGAGAGAGAGAGAGAGAGAAAGGAAAAACTAGTAAAAAGTTGGAAGTAAAAAATGTATTTTTTTTTTTACAGTATTTATTTATTTCTATTATTATACATATATATTTGATATTTCAGACCGGACTCGGCTTTTCATCAGAAATAAATGATTTTAAAATTTAAACTAGAAGCGTCCGTCGCGAGGAGCGTCCGTCACGTGATGCAGAAAGCAACAGAGTCTGAATATTTTTAAACGTAAATCTAACTGTAATAATACTTTTAAATGTTGTTTTAAAGAAAAAAAAATTTAAAAGTATCTAAAAAATGTTTAACTATTGAAATATTTATAAAGATTCAAAATACCTAAGTCACTATTTAACCCTAGCCTATATGTATTTAATTTTAAAATCCAGTATTTTTCTTTCTTTCTGCGTGAGTATGTGGAACTAAAATCGGAATTTATCAGTAAACATTTGCAGTTTTCTAATGTGTGTCCTGGTTGATTGAAGTGTTCAGCTATGGGGGAATAAGGGTTGTTTTGGCGTATATATATATATATATATATATATATATATATAAATTTAGTATATCGAGGCAGCAAGTAATTTTCCAGACATATGCTATTAAATATAAGAGACAATGAATGTCTATTATGTTTAATCATGAGCCGTTCTAAACGTCGTATTTTTGCTTTAATTTCGGTTGAAAATAAAGACAAAAATTCTCCAACATTTGGATAATTATTTATTGGTTTTCTTCTAAGCTTTCGGCTCACATGAGCCATCTTCAGAGAGGTAGTTTAAACTGAAATATTATAAAATCCACCATCACCGACGATTTTATTTTGTGTTGACATAAAACTCCGCTTGGCAACGGCAATAGTTACCAAAAATAATAAACGCAGTTCTTAAGTTTGCGATGCGGTTTTATGACGTCACACCGCGGGATAGCGCGAAATGACAACAAAACCATCTAGTCAAATGCAATGTAATATGTTATTTCCTGTTTTAAAGTTGATTTTATTGAGTGTTGGTTGTTTTGATTTGATGTACATGGCCTCCAATATCTGCAGGTTCCTCTTACTGTGTGTATGAGTAAGGATCACCGTATTGTTGACCAAAATCTGTCTGATATTACCTACATGTTTATGTTTTTCAGAGAAATGTTGTTTAATAGTACTCTGATCAGAAAGATGGCATGTAAGTCTACGGGAGAGCGTGGTTGTGGTAAAACCAATATATGTACTAGGTTTTTGAGTAGTATCAGAGATGCAATCTCTGAATGGGCATGTAAATTGGTACACTACATTGGTTTTTTGTAAAGAATTTAGTTTAGTGCCTGTTGGGTTATTATAGACTAGGAGGTCAATTGTTTTAAACTTTTTATAATATATAATGAGTTTAATTTGATTATTACTTTCGACTGGTTTAACATTTCTACGTATTATGTTTTTGAGAGTTTTTTCATCTTGTTTATAATTATTATGTATTTGGTTGCAATAG
>JBBBDQ010001716.1:1412500-1420000 GCA_037127315.1 Ascarosepion bandense | reverse complement strand
AATTTTGTCTGTCTTTTTAGTATTTTTTACAATCATTTCAACTCCAAGCAAGGCAGGATCGCCACTCGTGCCCAGTGGGGATACAACGAGAGAGAGGGAAAAAAGAACAAGGTACATGGGATGCCGAAGAAATGATAAACTTTTGGAGATTGTATCTATCAGGGAAGCGAGCAAACGGTAGAAAGTTCCACAAACGGGAAGTGCGAAAAAAGCAACTATTACAGTAGAAGAGCCGATTATATTTATCTATTCTGACAGTAAAAGGTTGGGACCTAGATGTTGATCTATTAGCACGAGTAAATACATGTAGTCGGGGAACCAAGGCAAAAGCTCGCCAAAACAGTTGCCATTAAAAATACTTGTAGAAAAGATGGAGAGAAGCCACATCATGTCGGTGCAAAACTGAGTGAAAGCGAGCTGCTAAGTCCGGATCGATTATATTGTAGATCCTTCCTTAGATTTTGTCTAGAAAACCGAGATGAATAGCAGGAGCTTCCGACCAAATTGGGTAACAGTATTTAATGCACGGACGAATTGGTAAATTAATAAATGTGGAAGATAGATTCCGACGAGAAAAAACTTCCTGGCCCGACAGAGTGATAGAGTCACCGAACCTTCCTGTCAATTTCTCCATATTACTCTATAATCGTAATCATATCAGTCAGTCAGTTTAGGTGCCATGCGTGATACAAGCTTGGGCGATCATGTCTCGAAAGAGACATGACTGACTGGGCAGAAGATTATCCCGCAGTAGGTTGAATCATATCAGTAGCTATCCTAAAGAACTTGATATTACTGGATCCATTTCTCTACCCAGTTTCGGGTCGATATATTTCAGTTTGGTCGTGTAACTCTGTTTCAGTGGATAGGTTTTTACGGATATTTCTTGGTAAGTATCTACTACTACTACTAATACTAGACACACACACACACACACACACACACACACACACACACACACACATATATATATATATATATATATATATATAATAGAATGTGTCCCGAAAAAAAATGGTACAAAACAAATTTTCTCTTGCAAGATAAGATTTTTTTAGCCAAGTCTCCAGACAAATAGATGATATCACCATGAAACTCATAATAGGGAGAAGATAAGTGGACATTTAATTGTTTTGTAACTATATATAGATATGTATACATATATATAAATTCATACACACGCATACATACATATATATATATATATATATATATATATATATATATATATATGAATGGATGGCAATCTTTTGATATCTTAATAAATATCTAGCACTCAATATCAGTTTGGTCGTCTCCCTTTCTTTCATTACCTCTCTTTCTCTCTCTCTCTCTCTCTTTCTCCTTCGGCGCATCTATTTATCTAATATATATATATATATATATATATATATATATTGTCATCCGCAGACAGATCTGTTTCGCCATATCACAGCTCATCAGTACGGTTAGACTCCGATTGATTTTTTTATCCAGGATTGAAACCCACCGAAATGGCGTCAGTCGGCGACTCTACCCCTGGGCTATGGGCGTTCGGTGGAAGTAGGCAGACTTTTTATATACGCGCCCAATAGCTAGAGCGCTCTAATTCATTTCACTGAATGAGCGATGCGAGGGAAAAAGAGACAGGGGAAAGCAATCGGGTAACATATTTGAAGGACCTGATCAGGTGGATGACGGATCGAGGGTTGTCTGTTGTAATAGAAGAAAGCGTGCTAAGAGCCACCAGGGATAGAGATACATGGAATGCCATGACTGCCTACGTCCTGAAAGGACAAGGCACAAAGAAGAAGAAGAGAAGCAACCGTAAGAAAAATAAGGAAAGTGAATAATTTTTAAGATAAATTCAGCGTCATCAGACCTGATACTACTTCTGCGGATACTAAAATGAAACAGGTGCAAAAATTTAAATACCTGCGAAGTGTTCTAACAAAAGACGGAAAGTGCGACACTGAGATCTGAAGGCGAATTGACATGGCCAATGATGCATTACAGAAGCTGGGAAACAAGAAAATTTTGCTGGCAGGAAAAAGACAATACTGGATTGCTACGTGATGTCTAAACTTCAATATGGCAAGGAATGTTGGACAATCTCCTCCAAGATGCAGGAAAGACATGAAGCAACCGAAACGTGTTTCTACAAAAGTATACTAGAGACACTATGGACTAAAAAAAAGAGCAACGATGATGTTTTGGAGAGGATGGAAACAAAAATGTAACTGATAATTAGTACCAGAAAAAGACATTGGAAATTCCTGGGATATGTAATGAAGAAGTAAAGCTTGGAGAAGCTTACAAATCAGATAGAAGGAAAGAGAGACAAGGGAATGCAACGCGTAACATGAACTTGATAGGCTTGAATTAATAGATAGCAGAGCTATCTTTAGGTCGGGTAACAAGAGAAAGCTTGTTAAGAGCCACTTGGGATAGGAAGATGTAGAGGGCCATGATCGTCTATGTTCTGAAGGGACTCAACACACAGAAGAAGAAGAAGAAGAAGAAGGAAACAGATAGAAATTTCATAGGCTGGAAATGTGAGAAAATTGACTGTTTTAGTAGAAATGGTGGTTGCATTCAGTTATTTCAACAGCAAACGGGTGGGACCGAAATACCAATCTAGTATGAAAATCATATGGTCAATACAACTAGAAAATATATCTCTTGTTCAGTAGGTACATTACCGGCTATAATTATTAGGCGACCCCAGTGTTTTAAAAAATGATTTATTTCATACTATTTTTTTAGTATTTATTGCCAAGTGAATAATTGTAAATGAAAATAGAATGGTTCTTTTGTTAATACTGCATGATAACATGTGCATCAAATGAATTTATAAATATTTGATAATTACCTATATTGAAGTTTCATCAATGGAAGAATGAAGAAAATTTAGGGTGATTCGGACGAGTTCATCTTTGCTTCCTTGCCTTGTAAAAATTTGCAAATAATAACAAAAGAACCTTTTCAATTAGAATTATCTAGTTAAAAATAGTATGAAATCCATCATTTTTTTTTTAAAAACTGAGATGGCCTAATAATTATAGCCGGTAGTGTACAAGAGCTAAAAAATCCAACTTCATGTACAGAGTGTTGTTTATTCTACTAAATTTTAGTCTCAATATTGTATCAAAGTGCATTTTGAAAACTTTCATACACCTAATCTAAACTTATTTATAAATGGCACTTGTTTGTGTGTGCGTGTATCTGTGTGTGTGTGTGTCCGTTACCTATAGACTCCGAAACGGCTAAACCGTTCTTGAAAACTTACACAGTTGTACTATAAGCGTCTGCGAGTGTTCTTAGCTAGTTTTTGTGTCGAGGTACCCCCGATAAATATCGAAAATCGATAATCGAAAAAATCGGGTTATAGAAGGAGTGGTCCGATTTTAATCAAATTTGATTAAAATCGGACCACTCCTTCTATAACCCGATTTTTTCGATTATCGATTTTTGAATTTGTCCAGCGTGTAATATTTAAAAAAAATTTTTTCTTTAGTTTCTTTCTTTTTCCCTCCCTTCCTTCTTTTATCTCTGACCACCTTTTTCCGTGTTGCTTAAACTTATGTCGATTTAACACGGCTGTCTGTAAATTTTAGTTACATTCCTTTTTTTTTGCGAACCCAGACGATGTCAATTTTTTTCTTTTTTTTCTTTTTCTTATTTATTTGATTTTATTCTATCTTTTTCTTTTTCTTTTTCGTTTTCTTTTTCGTTTTCTTTCCCTTTATTTTTTCTTTTTTCTTTTTTTATTTAATTTCTTTGCAATCTATTTAAAAAGGAAAAGTAGACTAATTTTTCTCCAGTTTCTGAAAGGTTTTTTCTGTTGCTGAGGTGATGTGTCGTCCCCCGTGGGGATCTTCATGTCGAAATGGCCATTCAACATCTTTGAATTAATCCTTTTTTAATATATATATATATATATATATATATATATTACGCAAGATGTTTGTGTGTGTGTCTGTTTATCTGCCTGCATGTCTGTATTTTTTTCAGTCCTTTTTTTTTAGTTTTTGCTTCGGGTTTGGCTCTAAGTAGGTATAATTGTAGTTCTTAGTCTCAGCCGTGATACCATTTACTCAGAGGACTTATTTAGCCTTCAAAATTCAGTTTAAGACGAAAAAACTTATTTGATATCGATACCAGGAAATCAAAATTTGACATACATCCATTCATTTTTCTTTCATTCTACGGTTTCGCTTTAACTGGAAACAACTATTGCTTTATAGCCTTTTTTGCCAACATCCAAAGAGTCTGAGCTCCAGGACCATGGATTAGTTTTAAAGCTTTCATTACACCCGAGCAACGCCAGGCTATACTGCTAGTATATATATATATATATATATATATATATATATATATATATAAACGTACGTTTATTGAATAAGACGTTTATTACCATCATTATTAATTAAATGATGAGACATTGTTCTTTCAATGTCGAAACAAAATGAACAATTTTGTAGTAGTTTATAGTTTGTAAATGTTTTAAAGTAATAATTCATAATAAATATTCATTGCTCTATTTTTTATAATGAGCACTGTTTCAAATTAATTTTTTGAACGCTGCGATTATTTTCTTCGTCCCTTAGTCATTTGTATATATATATATTCAGTAAAGGGATATGCATTCAATAAACTTATCTCACTGACAGGCTCGAGAGTTTCGTCTCCGGATGCTGGTATGACGAACATGTGATCCTGTCGAGGATTTGATACGAAAATTTAGAGTCGGTTAATTAGACAATCTCACTGAATATTTATTCATTTATTTAAAATTATAGTCTAGTTATATGTTTTGGCGGTATTTCTCTGGGTTGAAAAAATACCTTCAATTCTAGTATTTCTATGTTCAATGAATAGGCGTAATTGAATTATACTCTCACTATTATCCAGCTGTTATTTTATTTTCTTTGATTACTAGCGTATACTCATTTCTTTCCAGAGTCAATCATGGACCTAAGGTCAGAAATGGCATCATGACAACTTATGAGCATTTTCAAGAAAAAAATAATTTAATCTAGAAATACACATATTTTACATCGAGAACGCTCTTCGCAAGGTCTCGACTCTAATTGTGCGTACATTGTTTTGTATTTCTATAATTCATGGGCTACCATTAATCCCTTCAATGAGCCTATCGGAATCTTTTCCAATCAATACGAGGGCTTTATTATTACTATTATTATTCCTTTAATTTCTGGGGTATACTCTTTCTTTTCCAAGTCCCAACCAGAGACCTAAGGTCAGATATGGTACCTTGACATTTTCCACAGAGACTTTTTCGAGGAAAATAACCCCACAAAAGTCCTAATATCGTACACATTTTACATAGATAAAGCCCTTTGGAAGGTGTGTACAGTACTTGTTAGTACATTCTTTTGTATTTCTTTAAGAAATGGACTACTAGTAATCTCTTCAATGAGTCTATCGGAAACTTTTCAAGTGAAATCCAGGGCCCCAACAAACAACTAAAATTATAGATGTGTTCATGTGTTTTTGAAATTCCTTGGTTGCTATGTTGCAATCCGCTGGACAAGCCATATCAATTAATAAGCAAGTTTTTTCTTTTAAGGTTTTTAACAATAATATCCGGCCTATTTGCTTCATTTTTTCTGTCTGTGTAGAATTGTGTAATCCCATAGAATCGTGACATCTTCTATTTCTGTAACCAGTGCTTGGTGATGTTTATACCAAACTTTGTTTACATATTTTCTATAGTCTTTGCACATTGTCCAATGTAAATATTGCTCCACTATATTGTGACGATTTTTATATTCATTTGGGGCAAGTACAGAACATATTATTATTATTATTATTATTATTATTATTATTATTATTATTATTATTATGTCATTTTTCATCATATTTCGATTTCTGCTTTGGTCTCACTACCAACCAAGTCTGCGGGGAGACCTAAGGCAGGTAGTGGCGTGTTGTTATGGCTCCATTTCATGTTTTTCTATCTTCCCTATCATCCTCAGCATTACATAGATAAAGTTTTCCTTAGTGTGTGGGCTGTACTTAATAAGACAATTTTTTGTATGCCTCTTAAGCTGGGGTTTCCAGGGATTCTTTCAATGTGTTGTTTTGTTCCATTTTTTATCATTCCAAGTGCACCTACTATCACTGGCACAACTCTTGTTTTCAATTTCCACATTTTTTCTATTTCAATTTCCAGGTCTTTATATTTTGACAGTTTTTCAAATTCCTTGATTGCTATGTTACAATCCGCTGGACAAGCCATATCAATTAATAGACAAGTTTTCTCCTTCTGGTTTTTAACAATAATGTCTGGCCTGTTTGCTTCAATTTTTCTGTCTGTGTAGATGGTGTAATCCCATAGAATGGTTACATCTTCTATTTCTGTAACCGGTGCTGGATGATGTTCATACCAGTGTTTGTTTACAGCTTTTCCATAATGTTTGCACATTGTCCAATGTAAATATTGCCCAACTCTATCGTGGCGATTTTTATATTCGTTTGGGGCAAGCACAGAACAGCCTGAGATTAGGTGGTCTATTGTTTCTTGGTGTTTATCACAAAACCTGCATTTTGGATCCATATTATTATGCATAATATTTGCCTATTATTATTATTATTATTATTATTATTATTATTATTATTATTATTATTATTATTATTATTTCCGTTGATTTTGGTGCATACATGTTTCCATCCAGATCCCAGCCAGAGACCTAAAATCAGAAATGGTTTCATGACATTTTCCGCTTATCATATTTGTAAAAAACGCACACACACACACACACACACACACACACACACACACACACACACACACACACACACACACACACACACAAAAAAAAACAAGCAAACAAAGAAACAAAAAGCAAACTAAGATCACACACATTTTATGTAGTCAAAGCACTTCGTAATATGTGAGCTGTATATGTAACTTCAGGTTTTTGTATATCTACAAAGGCATGGGCTACCAAGAATCCCTTCAATAAGTCTATCGGAAACTTGTCCAATCAATACGAGGGCCTCATTATTATTATTATTATTATTATTATTAGTATTTTGATTTCTGGGGTATATTCATTCTTTTCCAAGTCCCAACCAGAGACCTAAGGTCAGAAATGGCACCTTGATATTTTCCACGGAGCATTTCCTGAGGAAAATAACCACACAAAAGTCCTAATATCACACACATTATAGATAGATAAAGCCCATTGTAATGTGCGTACCGTACTTGTGAGTACATTTTTTTGTAGATCTTTAAGAAATGGGATACTAGGAATCTCTTCAATGAGTCTATCGGTATCTTTTCCAATCAATACGAGGGCTCCAACTACAACTGGAATCGTTGATGTCCTCAGGTGCTACAATTCTCAGATTTCGATTTGAAAGTCTTTGATATTTTGACAATTTTTTGCAAGTTTTGGATGAAGACAAAAATAGTTCTGACTTTAAGGAATTTAAATTTAATTTTTTTATGGCTGGACCTATTTTCTTGGTTTCTAGGAAGAATGTAGACAT
>JBBBDQ010001716.1:1402500-1407500 GCA_037127315.1 Ascarosepion bandense | reverse complement strand
CGAAGTCGGTTCTCTGATTTCTCGTTCCGAGTCGATATCCGCTAAACCACAACTAACATCCGCGGACCACAGCGCACATCCGCTTAGAAAACTGTATGAATCTGTATTAAAAGCCTTTTCAGATTTTCCTTTCAGCCACATCCAAATAAACATGTATAAACGAATTGCTGCATATATATATATATATATATATATATTAACTTATTTATAAATGGAACTTTGTCTGTGTGTATCCGTTGCCTATAGACTTCCAAACGGCTGAACCGATTTCCTTGAAAATTTACGCAGTTTTACTATAAGCATCGGCGAGTGTTCTTAGCTGGGTGTTGTGTCGAGGTACCCCCGATAAATATCAAAAATCGACAATCGAAAAAATCTGGTTATAGAAGAAGTGGTCCAATTTTAATTAAATTTGATACACTCATGATCTAGTTTTAAAGCTTTCATTACACCCGAGCAACGGCGGGCTATGCTGCTAGTATATATATATATATATATATATATATATATATAGTTTTCAGTGGAATAAATATATATATATATATATATATATATATATATATATATATATATATTACCATTATACTAAGTTTGATGTGATTTGACGCAATATATATATATATATATATACATATGGATGTGCGTACTGATGCATTGGATATCGGCTCGGAACGAAAAACCAGAAAACCTTGTTGTAATTCAAGTTGAATTCGTTGCCCCTACACGCAAATACCATTGTGAAAAGGCGTTAATCCGTCTCTTTCCTCCAGGTTTGCGTTAAATAGCAGGGCAATTTGGGTTCTATAGTCTACTGCAGAAAGTAATAGGAACTGTAGGATAAACTTCTGCTGAATTAGTTATGTGGCTTCCGAGACATGATTGCGCAAGCGTCTATCCTAATTGACTGATATATATATATATAAATATATATATATATATTAAAATTTCTTTTTTTCTTTTTCTTTTTCTTTTTCTTTTTCTTTTCCTTTATTTTTCCTTTTTCCTTTTATTTTTATTTTTATTTTATTTTTTATTTTATTTTTTAATTTCTTTGTAATCTATTTAAAAAGGAAAAGTAGACTAATTTTTCTCCAGTTTCTGAAAGGTTTTTTCTGTTGCTGAGGTGATGTGTTATCCCCCGTGGGGATCTTCATATCGAAATGGCCATTCAACATCTTTGAATTAATCCTTTTTTAATATATATTTACTCTGTAATATTTTATTACATGGAGCTCTCTTCCTGTATCATTTTTTAATATTAAAATAAAATTTTTAATATTAATTAGGATCGGGTTTTTGGAATTTACCTTCCTGCTTTTTTCCCTTGGATTGAAGTATCTGAATTAAAATATATATATATATATATATATACCGAGCGCCCATAGCTCAGAGGTAGAATCGCCGACTGACGCCAATTCGGTCGGGTTTCAATTTTGGGTAAATAGCAATCGGATGTCTAACCGTACTGATGAGCTGTGATACGACGAAAAATATCTGTGTGTGTGTGTGTGTGTGTACGATTAATATGTTCTGGGCGAGGAAAGTTTTCTTTCATGTTTACTGGGATACGTTTTTCTGGAAAATTAGGAAGACACGAAAAAATTCTTGTACATAAATATATATGTTTGCCTTAATTTTTCTTATATATATATATATATATATATAAGAAAAATTAAAAGGCAAACACGTTATTTCATGGTAACTCGGAAGTATGAGGCTATTTCAGGCGAACCATCCGCAGCTTCTGTCTTTATTGTACAAAGGATTTTACACCATTTTACAAAGAATTTTGCACTATTTTACAAAGGATTTTTTCGTGTTAAATCCTTTGTACAATAAAGTCGGATGCTGATGATGGTTCGCCTGAAATAGGCCCAAACTTCCGATTTACCAAGAAATAACGTGTCTACCTTAATTTTTCTTATATTTGCTCTACATATATTTATATATCTTAGAGAGTTATCCTACCACAATAGATAGATAGATAGATAGATAGATAGAAAGAAAGAAAGAAAGAAAGAAAGAAATTTACATACATAAATAAAAATGATCATATTGACATATGTATATGAGTGTCTGTGTATTTTTGTCTTTGTGTGTTTGTTTACTTGTTGGTTTTACGACATGTCAGCACTTGTTGGGTTATTTAATGTTGAATTTTATATGGAACACACAGAGGATAGGATACACTACTCAATATTGATTATCAACGACACCTCCCTAAATATTAACCCACAGCGGGGCTCCAACGTGTTTTGCGCTGTATATAATTATATATGTTTCTATAAATATATGGAATTATACATTCATATACATATATGTGTCTATATATATATTTATGGTTATGTCTTGCAGGCTGTCACAATGCGCTTAGTAAAATAAAGGAAGGTAAAGAAGTTTTTTGGGTACTGCCTATTTATTATACATTAATATTTCGAGATCAAAATCTCATCTTCAGAATGGCAGAGGAGCGTGTGTCTGTCCTAGTGAGTCCGTGCCTTTCAAGTATATATATATATATATATATAGTTATTTTATTATTATATTATAGTTGATATTATATTTGATATTTAAGTGAAGCCTATAGACAATTCTTTGCAAAGAAAAACAGAAAATTATATTTAAGCACTTATAAGTATGTAGATATAGGCGTAAGTACCTATACTATCTAAAGCCGCGTAACAAACATAAGTTTATAAACGTGATATAAATATTTTTTCTCGGATATGCATGTATAAATATTTATATTATTAATATGCATGGATGGGAGCACGTACATATGTAGGGTAGGCAAATTTCAATTTGTTATCTTAATGGCTCAGATCGAGAACATTCACCACTCTCCCATGTATATATAAAATATCTCAGTTTTCTCACTTTTTCTCTCATGTCTGTGTGTGTGCGTACACACACACACACACACACACACACACACACACACACACACACACACACATATATATATATATATATATATATATATATATTCAATTTGTAAATGAGTTATTACGCGACCTAGGTTCCTACAAGCAGTTGTGTTTTCAGACGATTTTCAAACGTTCTACAATATAATTGTATTGAACACTTTTTAATACAAATGTGCACTAGTCTAATCTTATTATGAACAAAAACTAAGTAACTGAACAAGCAATATATATATATATATATATATATATATTAGTCATACTAGTTTATAATACTACTACTACTAATTTACATATATATATATATATATATATATATATATATATATTAGTAGGAGTAGTACTAGTATTATAGCTCAATGTGTTTGTGACTTAGTGTAAGGCATAATGTTCTTTGTTCTCCTGTATTTTGGCCATGTTGACACAAATTATATATATATATATATTCAATTTGTAAATGAGTTATTACGCGACCTAGGTTCCTACAAGCAGTTGTGTTTTCAGACGATTTACAGTAACAAATGGAAAATATTCAAACGTTCTACAATATAATTGTATTGAACACTTTTTAATACAAATGTGCACTAGTCTAATCTTATTATGAACAAAAACTAAGTAATTGAACAAGCAATATATATATATATATATATTAGTCATACTAGTTTATAATACTACTACTACTAATTTACATATATATATATATATATATATATATATATATATATTAGTAGGAGTAGTACTAGTATTATAGCTCAATGTGTTTGTGACTTAGTGTAAGGCATAATGTTCTTTGTTCTTCTGTATTTTGGCCATGTTGACACAAATTGGTTACTCTCATTCCCAACGGTAAATAAGTCGAACCAATCTTACAATTTCCATATAACTACTTAGATAATTTAAAATCCAACCAAGCTTGTAAAATTTATCTTCTTTATATATATATATATATATATATATATATATATATATATATATATATATATATATAGGCTGCGATAGGTAAAGTGTCGCAATTTTATATTATTAATTTCGCTATATGCACGTTGTTTGTTTTTATCACCTGCACACTATAGTAAGGTCAGTTAGGCACCGTCTGTGAGAAAAAGACCACTGTTATGCCATTCGCTCCTTTCAGAAATTTGGAAACGGTATGCTGTACTGTTTGGCTTTTGCGGCAGAATCCCCAAAATGAACATATCAAAGCGGTTGGTTGTCAACGTGAGGACACTGAAGAAGATTTAGAAAAAAGTCTAATCGTTATTACAAAGGTTTTTAGTGATGACGACGTTATGCCGCCATTTATCTTCGCAAAGGGCCTCAGACTCAACATGGAGGCCTACATCAAGTGGAGGTAGTGCTGCTCTTGGTCAAGTGGGTGGCTACTAGAAGACTTTCTGTCTCAAAACAGAACTCTGCATCATGTCACACAAGCAGAAAAAAAACAAACAGTCATGGCCGCCAGACAATTTCTGTGACCTCGCCACCCCTTTACATCTGGCCGGCTAATTCTCCAAACTGCAATCCGCTTGGTTATTATTTGTGGAGCGCAATTGAGAGATAGACCAACGAAACTTCTAACACCAAAGATGAACTCAAGTCAAGGATCAAGGCAGCAATTAGCAACCTCAACAAGTAATTTTGGTAAATATATCAGTTAAAATTAAATAGCAGTATTAGCTTCGTTTTTTATCTCATTTACACGACAATCTATTCATCGCACTCTGTATATCTGTTAAAATGAGATTTAAGTGTTATTTTCACTTTTGCATAATTTAGATGATGATATATCCATTTCAAACTTTATATGCATGCATGTATGTATGTATATATATTACATAATACGATGATATTATATTATAATATGAAACGATAATATTATTATATTATAATATAATACGATAATATTATTAATATAATAATATAATACGATAATACTATTATATTACAATATAATACGATAATATTATTATATTATACTACGATAATTTTATTAATAAAATAATATAATACGATAATATTCTTATATAACAATATAATACGATAATATTATTATATTATAATATAATACGATAATAT